>JAOTRO020091411.1:0-14044 GCA_028566515.2 Pyracantha coccinea | reverse complement strand
GTGTTACCTAGTAGTCTTTTTATCTGCAAGATCGATGTTGGAGGTTCTGAAGCTGAAACTGACATCATATGTTTCCATTGATCCTCCTACCTCCATGTTACAGTACCTTACCATCTTGTCCCAATCAAGAAGCTCTTTTCATGTTACTCTGCACTTGAAGATTTGACTATAGATGGAAGTTTTCCGTTGCGTAAAGGTTGTTCAATCGTAACATAACTGTCAGTGCACCTAAACTGAACAGACTATGTGCATGAAGGCCCCTGTGGCAGCCATGGTATGCAGACTACATAGGATTTTTGCAGAAATCATCAATGTCAAATATTTGTCCCTTTCAGCTTCATTTTTGGGAAGTGTAGAATGAGATTTTGGAATGCCAATAACACTTCCCTATATATATAGACACACATACAAATTGACTGTGCCTACACACAGATCCACCGCGTAAGGCACCACCCCTCCATTAACTTGTTACTTCAGAATCTCACGTAATTCCTTGAAATTTTCAGACTCCTCCAAAATTTTCCCTCAACCTCGTTAATGCCAATCTTGTCCTCAAGCTTTCACATTATTGTTTCTAAATTTGGCAATTTGGTTTCTCACCGCCATTGGACTTGGTTGTTTTTATATGGACTTAACTTAGTTACACAATCTTCATATCAATAGATACGCGAATATTTCAACTATGGTAGAGTTCAATGGAGAAGTTGATACTGTAAGGGTTGGGGTAGTTGTAGAAGATGAGGAAGCAGCTGAAGATTGTTAACCATAGTATAATATCTTTGAGAATTACACTGAGAAGATCATAGAAGTTTAAAGAAGAAGAAGCTTATGAAAGAAGTCATAGAAAGTTTAGAGAGAGAAAGAAATCTTTTCATATATTTTTCTTAATGATCCAGATCAATACAATCACACATATATCTAGTGAAAGATTCTGTTACCTTGTCTTTATCCTCTAACTAAATCTTTATCCATACAACTAGGGCTAACTAACTCTTGTAATCTAGCCGTTCATATATTGACAGATGTCATAATCCTAATGGCTCAAGTATATACTCTAACATCCCCCCTCAAGCTCATGTTTGGATGAACCAAGCATGAGGTTGCTGCAGTGTGTACTGAAAAGAGGTGCACTTAGCCCATTTGTGAGTATGTCTGCAAACTGTTCTGAAGAGGAAACAAACTGAACGAGAAGCTTGTTGATTGCCACCCTTTCTTGAACGAAATGAACATCGATTTCAATGTGTTTAGTCCTCTGGTGTTGTACTGGATTGAAAGAGAGTGCTATAGTAGACATATTATCACAAAACATTACGGGAGTATAAGAAATTTTGAGTTGCAGAAATGTAAGCAGCTGCTGAATCCAATCCAATTTTGCAGCTGTTGAAGACAATGCTCTATACTCAGCTTCGGTGGATGAACGAGAGATTGTTTGCTGCTTCTTGGAGGACCAAGAAATTGGATTATTCCCGAGAAAAACAACTAAGCCTGTGGTAGACCGCCGATCATTGGGATCCCCAGCCCAGTCAGCATCACTAAAAGCTTTGAGGAACAACTCTCCTTTGCTATAAGTAATCCCTTGTGACAAAGACCCTTTAAGATACCTCAAAATACGTTTAACTGCAGTGAAATGAGATACCATTGGAACTTGCATAAATTGACTAACCTGATGCACAGAGAATGCAATATCAAGTCGAGTAAAAACAGGGTATTGCAGAGCGCTAACAACACTTCTATAAAGAGTAGGGTTATTGAAAGGTTGACCATCATCCTTAAGAAGTCTATTATAAGGTAAGCAAGGTGTTGCTGCAGGTTTGGCATCCATCATTTTAGTCTTCTTCAACAAATCAGCAACATACTTTTCTTGTGATAAGAATAAACCCTGATCAGTGATAGAAATTTGAATGCCCAAGAAGAAGAGTAAGGAACCAAGATCCTTAATGTCAAATTCTTTAGTCAAATTTGTAATAACTTGTTGAATGGCAGAAGTTGCACTCCCAGTAATTATAATATCATCCACATATAAAAGAAGAACCATAATGACACCATCAATGTGTTTGACAAATAGTGACGAATCAAAATAGGTGTTTTTGAAACCCAACCGTGGCAAAAATTGAGTAAACCTATCATTCCAAGCCCTTAGGGCTTGTTTAAGTCCATACAAAGACTTATGTAACTTGCAGACCAAATAAGGATGCTGAGAATCCACAAACCCTAGAGGTTGAGACATATAAACCTTATCCTGCAATATGCCATGTAGAAAGGCATTCTTGACATCGAGTTGTCTCAATGGCCAATTGAGCTGAGCTGCAAGTGCAAGCATTAGTCGCATAGTTGTTGGTTTAACAACTGGACTAAATGTTTCACCATAATCCAAACCTTCTTCTTGGCTAAATCCTTTGGCAACCAAATGGGCCTTGTGTCGAGCAATACTTCCATCAGCATTTCTCTTGATTTTAAATACCCATTTACACCCAACCAGATTCTTGTGATATGGAAGAGCAACTAAACTCCATGTTTTCTGTGAATAGAGAGCATTGAGCTCATCTTGCATTGCATTAAACCACACTGAAACTTTCAATGCAGATTTATATGTGGCAGGCTCAGTAGTAGTCAAATCCACCACTGTTGAACTATTTGCAGAAGCAAAAGACACCTTTTTCTTAACAATCCCACTCTTGGATCAAATCTGCATATGATGTAAGTTCAATGGTGGAACTTCGAGAACCACTAGAATACTTTCAGAACTATACTCAGGAACCACAGGAGCTGGAGAATCTTGTGCAGCAATGGACTGAGGTGACATAGATGGTGGAGGTAATATAGGTGGTAGTGGAGAAGATGAATGAGAAGATTGGGAAGGCAATTGATCAGGTACTCATACTGGTGGTGATGTAACTAGCACATTTTGTAAGTTAGGAACCACAACAGGAACCATGTTAGGAGAGCTAACTGGATTTGAACATTTTGATTTTGGACACTGTGAATTAGAACTAAGAGAACCATAGGGACAATCTATTTCATTGAAAATGACATGTCTTGATATATATATTTTCCCATGGTTTAGTTCAAAGCATATGTAACCTTTATAATTTGAAGCATATCCCAAGAATATACATTTTGCAGACTTAGGTTGTAATTTGTTGCTGTTATAGGGTTTTAAAAGTGGAAAACAAGCACAACCAAAAACCCTTAGATGTTGAATTTTAGGAATGGCAGAGTATAAAAGTTCAAATGGTGATTTACTTTGAAGAATAGAAGAAGGCATTCTATCAATCAAATAAATGGCTGTTTGGCAGGCAAAAGTCCAAAACTTAGAAGGCAAATTGGCATTCTGTAAAAATGTAATTGCAGTTTGAACGATATGTTTATGTTTTCTCTCAACCAAACCATTTTGTTCAGGGGTATAAGGACATGATTTGTTATGGGAAATGCCTTGTTTAGCAAGAAAAGATTGCATAGGTTTACCAATGTATTCACCCCTATCACTCTGTAAAACCTTAATTCGGGTTGAAAATTGAGTGAAAACAAACTGATAGAATGTAACAAACACTGAACAAAGATCTGATTTATTGATTAACGGAAATAGCCAGCAAAATCTGGTACTCATCAACAAAGATGACATAATATTTGAAACCATCTATGGATACACTAGGTGCGGGTCCCCATAAATCACTATGCATAACCTCAAAAGGTATTACAGACTTTACAGAAGCAGGGGAAAAAGGAAGCTTACAAAATTTGCCTTCTAAACAACTCTGACAAACAATAGGAGACACATCTTGTTTAACAGCAACATTAGACTTTCTAAGTATAAGAGAGACTATAGGATTGGAAGGATGACCTAATCTGCAATGCCATAAGGTTGAATTCACAATGTGTCCAAGAAAGGCAAGAGCTTGGTTGGCTTGTAAATGAGATGATTGGCATGGTAAAGCAGGTAAGGAAGGAATTGGATACAATCCATTGTTGCAGAGTCCTTTATACAAGATTCTCCTTGTGGCCTTATCCTGAATCCAAAAACAATAAGCATCGAATATTAACCAACAATTGTTATCAAGACAGATTTTATGAACTAACATCAGATTATGAGACAATTTCGGAATATAAAGAACAAAATTCAACTTAATAAGCTGAAAAGATGGCCTAAGAAGAGAATTCCCAATGTGAGAAACTTGCAAACCTTCACCATTTGCAGTTTGAACAATCTCATTGTGTGGATATGGAGATGCCAGAGACAAATTACTGAGATCATTGGTCATGTGATTGGTTGCACCAGAATCTGTCAACCAAACTTGAGGTGACATTGAATTGGACGTTGCATGAGCATGTGAAGTAGAAGCAGTCATTTTGGCAGAAGCATTCAGAGGTGGAGAGCCATTCTGAGACATCATATTCATCATGGAAGGCATATATTAAAGCCGCATATATCCAGGGAAAGTAGCATGCATAGCAGTCATCTGTGATTGAGGATGTCTGTTCTTATTTCTGTAAAAACAGGTTTTAGCAGTATGATTGTTCCTATCACAAATTTGACAGTTCTTAGAGGAGTCAGATTCAGTATTTCTGTAGACACAAGTAGCAGCACTATGACCATGTTGAGAACATAATTGACAAATAACATTGGCAAAGGATAAACCAATGTGAAACTGAGAAGGATTACCAAGAATTCCAGGTGCATAATCATGAACAATAGGTTTAGAATTGTAATACCGTTTTCCTTGATTATTATAGTATTTCTGACCCTGAAAATTTCCAGCTTTGCCTTTACCCTTGAATTTAGACTTGTTACCTCCATTAAAAAAAGAAGGCTGACCAGAATTACCATGAAAACCATTTGGAGTCTGAAACCCAGAATGGAAACCTCCATGAGATCCAGAAGACGAAGCACCTGAATTGGAATCTTGGTTCTTTGCAAACATTGCAGTAGAAAATGACAGACCTTGACTACTTTCAATGAGAGCTTCCTATGCAAGTAACTAAGCACGAAATTCTTTAAGAGAAATTACATTCTCTCTACCATGAATGACACACTTGAATGTGTTATACTCTGCAGACAAACCATTCAAAGCCAATATGACAATATCCTCATCCTCAAAATTGACCCCTGCAGCCACAAGATAGTCTCGTGCTTCTTTAATCCTTTGAAGAAATTGAGTTACAGAATTTGCCCCTTTCTTTATAGTCTGAAGATCAGACTTGAGTTGAAAGATCGAAGTCTTGCTGACAGTAGAAAAACGTTCTTGAAGACGAACCCACAAATCTTTAGCGCTTGTACTGTCAATAGCACAAGAAATGGCAACAGAAGACAATGTTGAAGTAATAAGTTGCATAAGTGCCCTATCATGCATCTTCCATACTTTATAATCATTAGACTCAATTCTTGAATTAGATTCAGTAATTGTTGCAGAATCACTGGAAGAGGTAGACGAGAATTGAGGAGGACAGAGATTCGAACCATCCACAAAATTCATGATCCTATATCCTTCGAGCATTAATTGCATCTGAAAATGCCATTGAAGATAGTTGGAATCATCCAACTTAACCGACATTGAGGATGATACAGAAGAAATCAACCTAGTAATCGAAGACTGTAAGATTTGTAGTTGATTGACAGTAACCATTGTGGAAAAATTTCGCTGAGGAATAAGAACAAACACTTGGTGGGCAAGAAGTGACCGACAGAAAATTACAGCAACCAACAATGGAGAAAAACCCAGATATCACCGAAAAATCACAGAGAAATAAGAGATGAAGCGGAAGCACAAGAACCAAGAAACGAAGAAGTTGTCGAAGCTTATCGGGCGAGTGATACCATGTTAACTATAGTATAATATCTTTGAGAATTATACTGAGAAGATCATAGAAGTTTAAAGAAGAAGAAGCTTATGAAAGAAGTCAGAGAAAGTTTAGAGAGAGAAAGAAATCTTTTCATATATTTTTCTTAATGATCTAGATCAATACAATCACACATATATCTAGTGAAAGATTTTGTTACCTTGTCTTTATCCTCTAACTAAATCTTTATCCATACAACTAGGACTAACTAGCTCTTGTAATCTACCCGTTCATATATTGATAAATGTCATAATCCTAATGACTCAAGCATATACTCTAACAAAGATCACATCAGCTACGAAGAGCTCAAGAAGCGAATGTGGAAGGATCGTATTCGCTTACAAAAGCTCAAAGAGAGTGGAAAAATCTATGGGGACGAAGAAGACTGTGAAGATGAAGAAGAACCTGCAGAGTCGTTGGCAAAGCAAGAAGCGTATCGTCGAAAGAAAATGGCAAGATCCCAAGATTCAATACTGAAATACATGGTGAAAATCATGGAGGTATGCAAAGCAAAGGGCTTTGTGTATGGGATTGTGCCTTAGAAGGGAAAGCCAATGATGGGCTCCTATAGCTTAAGAGAGTGGTGGAAAGACAAAGTGAGATTTAACCAAAACGCCCCCATTGCAATATCCGAGCATCTGCCAGCTCTGATTTTTGAACAAGGTGAGTTGGATTATGGCTCTTATGCTCATTTGCTTCATGAACTGCAAGACACTACTTTGGGGTCTCTTCTTTCTGCTCTGATGTAGCATTGCATGCCGCCACAGCGGAGGTTCCCTCTGGAGAAGGGTTTGGCTCCTCCTTGGTGGCCCATGGGGTATGAGATGTGGTGGGGGGACCAAGGGCTTTCTGTAGTGCATGGCGCTCCTCCTTATCGGAAACCCCACGATCTTAAAAAGGCATGGAAACTGAGTGTCTTGGCTGCTGTGATCAAACACATGGCCCCTAATTCGGATAAAGTGAGAAAGCTTGTGCAAAGATAGTGTTTGTAAGATAAGATGACAGCTAAGGACACTGCTATTTTGTCCAAAGTGGTTAACCAAGAAGAATCACTTATACAAATTACTGAGAAATGCCTCAAAATCTCTGATCACTTAAATAAAAAGGGTATGAATATGAAGTGGCCTGCTATTGCTAGCAATGAAAAGAGGAAGTTGATAAGTACTGATTTGGGATTAGGGTTTGTGGATAAGAAATCAAAGGTAGACCATGATCAAGATCAAGATCAAACATTATGTGTTTACGAGCAAAATAATGTTTCAGATTTGTTGGCTAAGGGAACATCATGTGCTTTATTAGATAATTTTCCCTCAAATGATAGTGGTGTTATCAGTGTAGTGGATTGGATCGATATGGAGCTAGACAAGGTCAATCAGATTGATCACAACAATGGTGCACTTGTAATCAATAAGCAAGTTGGTGGGGAGGTCTCTGGTACTAAAGTGGGAGACTATGGATCAGCAAGCTATTGGGAAGTGGTATATATGATGACGATGATCTAGCTATGGATGGAGCATTTGAGATCCGAAGGGGAAACATGGATTCAAATCTTTCTTCTGAACAGATGTTACATAACGACCACGATTCAACTTCTATTTGGGATTTGGGATATGAGTAATTAGTGAAAGCAGTGCTATGAACTATTTATCATGATCAAGAAGTAGCTAGCTAGCTAAATTACTCTTCTACTTTAATGTTCATATCGTTGTTGTTATAAACGCATATAAAACAATTTGTACCAAAAGCTAACAAACTAATACTTAATTTCTCCATTTATGAGTGTCATCCTTGCATAAGAGCCACACTACTCTTCTTTGTATCGTTTAAATTTTATCCGATGTCCCCAGAGAGATAGAAAACCATATGAGAAAATTATGCAGCTAAACGAAAACTTTATCTCACCCACACATGCATGCATGCCTGTACACATTGCAGTTTTTGGGCGATGAAACTTCGTTGTGCTAAATTAATAGGGCAAAGTTTGAGATGCAAAGGTTTGTGGGAAAAATATTCACAGTTTGTCATGCAAGGAAGTCTACAAGACAAAATACAGGTAAGAAATGCGAAGAAAGAATTCGTCACGTGAAAGTTTCGGGAGAAAACTTTATCGTTGCGCAAACATTGAGGCAACGAAATGTTTGCATCGCAAAGATCTACAGGTGACGAAAACGTTTCGTCTAAAAAAACTTTACAGTACGAAATATGTTCGTGCATTAAACATTTTCACAACGAAATATTTCATCACATGTTTGATTTCCGAAATTGTTTTTATTTTTTTATTTGCATTTTATGATGCGAAAAATAGCAGAAGTTAAACTTACAACACTAAGTTTGATGCTAAATATCTATGTTCAGTGCTAAAGTAGTATTGAGAAAACTTTACTTCCAACAGCCTAGCTATGTTCCACGCTAAATTAGCCAAATGAACAATTGCTAGATAAACGTAGCCCAAATGGAGGGAGAAAATAGCAAAAGTCAAACTTAAAATACTATTAAAACTGACTTTTGCTTTTGTGTTCTCTTTCCTCTCAACCCTTCCTATCTAAGCTGCTCGCCTATCTGCCGGTTGCGCTTTTTCAACATGGCAGCAAAGATCTGAAGATTTCTTGGCCGACCACCTAGTCAGTATTGATTTTTGCCCTAGAGATGAATAACTGATGGAAAAATGAAGGTTACTTTAGCAAATGATGGGCATAGGTGGTGAGATTTGACGGAGAAAATAAGGGAGAGTTGGGATGAGATTGGGTGGAGAAAAAAATGGGGAGGGGAAAGAGAGTTAAATAATTGCCTCTAGAGAGAGAGACTATGTTGAGAAAATTAGAGTATACAAAGTATTGGATAGATAAAACAAGTAAACAAATTACTTGTATTACACTCACAAATTTTACAACATACAAAATCTTAAAGACACAATTTAGAAGCTATGACATTCTTTAACTTTCTGGAGACAAACTTTGGAACACTCACACTCATCACAAAAACCTTATATCTCACTTTCACACTTAGAATAGAACTCACTTCTTGGTTGTTTCAAATAGGGTGGATGTCTTCTCCTTTTATCGGCATGGATGGAACTTTGGAGAAGCATTGAAACACCATGCTAGAAATATCTAGCTAGTTCTATTGACTTCCTTTGCTAAAATTCTCTAGAAAAATTTCATGTTTAATCTGCATCTATGCATATAAAAGAATCTTCTAAAATTTATCTAGAGAACACAAAAAGATTTATATGAGGGGCTGGGCTTAATTGGTTGGTGTTGATCTTTAACACCCCCTCTCAATGCCAAGTCATTCTTTTCATGATGCTGAGTTGACGACGAAACATTTTGAACTTGCCGGTATTTAAGCATTTGTGAACAAGTCCACAACTTGATCATCTGGCTTATTCTGCTCATCTCAATTTCTTCTTGTAGAACCTTCTATGTGATAAAATGGTAGTGTATCTCCACATGCTTAGTTCTCGCATGAAAAACTGGATAACCCGTGAAACGAACAACCAATTGATTGTCATAGTATATATGACATTGAATAATCTACTAGTTGTTGTAGATAATTCATTAACTGTACCAACCATGGAATCTCTTGAGCTTCCATTGCTACTGCCCTATATTCTACTTCTGTAGTTGACAAAGATTTCGTTGGTAGTCTCTTACTGCACCACGAAACTACTCTAGAACAAATTCTAAAGACATACCAGTGGTTGATCGTCTAGTGCCATGATCTCATGCAAAATCTGAGTCACAATAGTCAACCATCTTACAACCTTCACCTCTTGTACAAGAGATCACATTAAGTTATGCTCTTTACATATCTGAATATTCGCCGAATTACTTCTAGATGAGGTTTCTTTGAATTTTGCATGTATCAACTCATCACACCAACTACGTAAGAACTTTTAGGTCAAGTCGGAGCCAAGTAGGTCAAACTACCTACCAATTGTAGATACATTGTTGCATCTTCTAAGCTTGTCTTCATGGGCGCACATCTTGGCATTGGGTTCCTTATGTGTTAATATTGGCTTGATTTCAAGCATCCTAAATTTCCGTGACAAATATTTACATATTCCAGTTGACACAAAAATATCTCTTCTTGTGTGTGATTGACCTCTAGCCCAAGTGTGTTCAAGCTGATCAAGTTATTTCATTTGGAAGCCAACTGACAAATTCTTCTTTGTTCGATGAATTTCTATCATCATCACCAGTGATGATTAGGTCATCCACACCAGTACGACAACTATTTTTCCTCCATTAGCTTTGACAAATAAACTGGAATCTGCAAGTGCCACAAAATAATCATTTTCAAAGAGAAATTCTAGAATCTTACTGTACCATGTTCATGGTGCTTGTTTCAAACTGTAGAGTGATTTCCTTAGCTTGTACACATGTTCATGATGAGTCTTGGTCTCGAATCCTCTTGGTTGACTCATGTAGTGTGGGAGTATACCAAAAAAAGCAATTGACGTGGCAACCCATAATTGGTTATTCCTGGCAACCCAATTTTGAGTCATCAACAACAAAGGACAAGTTAGAATAACTGTCAAACGAGTGCTTGATCTAATAATGCATTGATTAGGAAGGTTCATTATGTTGAAGTATGCCTAAAAAGGAATTGACGTGATAAGACGTAAGTGGTTATTCGTGGAAACCCATTATTGAGTCATTGACAACAAAAGGCAAGTGAGAACATCCATCAATGGAGCGTGTAATGGAATAGTGGATTAGGAAAGATCTATTATTGATAAGGATGAGTCCAAGGAATAACTTAAGCAGTAGGGACGAGATTGCCAAGATGTCTTAATCCTGAGATACGTATAGTCTTAAATTATGGAAATGACTATTGAACATCCACAAACGCTGGATTATATCGTATTTAGTAGTTTGTCTCAAACTAGTATGTAGTTACATAGAATAGACATAAAGGTGCTCATCTTTAAGATCAAGTTCACTATTCATTCATCAACTATAGAGGTGTACGAATAGAAGATTACTTAGTTTTCAATCGTACCACACTTCTAAGTAATGAATGCAACTAGTTTTAGACCTGAGGCATCACTTTTATCTGGTGTTGATGAATGTGATCTTTGATCTAGCCTCGGAGCTCTCAAACAATAGCGGAGCCTTGTTGTGTAAGGTTCAGGATCATATGCATCAATATAGAGATACATGAATGGACAAAAAGGAATAGAGCAAATGCAGAAGGGTTGATCGTACCCTTACCATTGCGGGCCTAAATTCGATTTGTAAATAAAGGCACTTCCTGCACTTCAAGCAGTCTGTGTGTCTCCTCATTTCAATGTTTCTTTTGTCATCTTCTAGGTAATTATGAAGGTTGATATTTTAGGAGCCCCTTTATGATCTATCTCCGAAAGTCTTTGGCCAAAACAACATACATGAGATTCATTAGGGCGATCATATTGATGCATATGATTTGAAAAAGAAGATAAAGGAATCGAATTTCATTGTAATCATAACTAAGGTTCCAAATATTGTTGTATGAATTCAAACATATTCTAACTAATCTAGGCAACCGAAAGCCATTTCTAGATGTTACTGTTCGGTTTATGGATAATCCTACTAAGTTGAGCTAGAATGGCTTTTTTGTTGTTGTTGTCAAACGATAGATTTTGTTAGATTAGATGTTAGATTAGTCACAAATTGGGTTCGAACCCCACACCGTCATGCCAACACCTTTCCACCACTGTGCTAAATGGCCAATTATTTAAATAGTTTATTTTAAATAATTTTATTTTTTTATTAATTGGTTTGGGCTTTTCTATTTATCGTTGGTTAATAAGCTAAAATAAAATATAGAAGCCTTGTCTGAAAGGAAAGACCAGATTAATTAAATATATAAAATAAAGAGCGAACCGGTCCAAAGCACACAGTTGAAAAGGGAAAGGTGCGGCAAGCCTAAGCAAGGGTTCCCTAGGCCTTACGACACATGTGTGGAAAAGGGGAATTAAATTGTAATCCTTATGGCTTATAGAATTAATCCATATATAAGCCTAAAGGGTCTTTGGACCAAGAAAGGATTTTTACATATTGTGATTTAAAATTAGAGAGAAGGGAATTAGATTTTCCAATATAGAGAAATTGAAAACAAGACACCACACTACTCTACCTTTGTCGCCACACCTATTGGAGGAGAACGACCTAGCAATTCGTTATCTTCCTGCTTCACCAACCAAAGATTAATTTGTGTAGATAGTAGTACTGGCTAACACGCAGGAGCCTCAATAACAAATTCATCTTCATATGAAATTTAAAGGTTGGAATTCTAAACTTAATTTAAGTTTATGTATGTTTTCTTTAAATTATTTTACATAAACACAAGCACGCCGATTAAACTAGATCATGTAGATTAATTAATAAGATAAAATGGAATCCAAAATTTTGCTAACCATGCGTGTAAAGGGGATTATATATGCTTATGTGCCTTTCCAGCTTGTGCACACATGAAGTATAGTAGTCCATAACCCAACACGTTACTGATTATGATGAGTAGTTCAATGAATAACTTAAGTAGTAGGGACAATATTGCAAAGATGTTTCAATCTTGGGTTACGTAACCTACAAATCATATGTCCTAAATTATGTTCCTAACCATAGGATGATCGAAAGGACTATCGAAGCCGCTTTATATCGTATTCAGTACTATGTCTCAGACTACGTATGTAGTGACACGAAATAGACTTAAAGGTACTCGTTTGCGAGATCGAGTTCACTGAGCATTGACCAACAATAGCGAAGTCCTATAGTGTGAGGTTCGGGATCATGGGCATCAATTATGGAGATATGTGAAGACACAAGAAGGAATCTGTCACCTTCTTGGTAATCATGAAGGTTGATATTCCAGGAGTCTCTTGACAATCTATATCTAAAAGTCTTTGGCCAAAACAACATAAGGAGATACATCAAGGCTGTCATATTCATGCATAAAGTTTGACAAATGTCCCATGCTTTAAAATATATGATCAGAATATAGTAGACCGAGGAAACTAAATTGCATTTTAACCATAACTAAGCTTCTAAATATGTGTTGTATGAATTCAAACATATTCTAACTAATTTGGATAGCCAAAAGCCATTGCTAGATGTTACTATTCGGTTTGTGATTAATCTTACAAGGTTGAATTAGAATGGTTACTAATTATGTAAAATTAGATTACTTAGATTAATTAAATTATTCATTGTTAGCTTTAGTTGGAACCTACAAGGTCACACTCAATAGAATGATATTAAAGGATAAAATCAGTTAAGATTGAATTTAACGGAAATGGTTTATATAAATACATTTATTTTTTGGATAATTGGTTTGGGTTTTTCCATTTATTGTTGGTTAATAAACAAAAATAGAAAAGGGAAGCACAATCCGAAAGGAAAGACCAGATTAACTAAATAAATAAAATAAGGAGTGAATCAGGCTGAAGCTCAGTGGCAAACGGAAAGGTGTGGCAAGCCCAAGGTAGGATTCCTTAGGGCTTGCAGCACATATGTGAAAAATGAGAATTAAATTGTAATCCTACTTGCTTATGAAATTATTCTATATATAATGCTAAAGGGTCTTTGGACCAAGAGAGAATTTTTCATACTGTGAAATCAAATTTAGAGAGAAGAGAATTAGGTTTTCCAATTTAGAGAAAGACAAGACATCACACTGCTCTACCGTTGTCGCTACACTTGTTGGAGGAAAATGACCTAGCAGTTTGTCATCTTCCTACTTTACCAACCGGAGATTCATTTGTGTGAATACTAGCAGATGGCTAACACTTGGGAGCCTCAACAACAAATTCATTTTCATATGAAATCTAGAGATTGGAATTCTAAACTTAATTTATGTTTCTGCATGTGTTCTTACAATTGAACACAAGCATGTCGATTAAACTAGATCACATGGATTAATTTAGGGTAAATTACATCTTACCCCCTCAGGTTTGGGGTCGATTTCAATTCCTTACAACATCTTTAAAACATTTCACTTTCATACCTCAAGTACTATGTTATTTCAATATAATACATTCGTTACACTTTCCATCCATTGATCCGTTAAGAGCTGACGTGGCTGCCAACTTTGTGGCACGTGACAAAAAAAATAATTTTTAATAATAAATAATAATAATAATAATTATTATTATTATTATTAAAAAAAAAACAAAAGCATCAATCCCCAGAAACCCATCCCCAGCAACCCCTACCTTCCCCGAGCCATT
>JAOTRO020091032.1:1513-14046 GCA_028566515.2 Pyracantha coccinea | reverse complement strand
AGCACACCCTCTGTATCGCCAAGGATGCAGCTGCATGAGTTGCTTTGTTTGCTGACCTAGGAATCCATTTCCAATGAAGAGAAGAAAACAAGCAAGCATGTCTCTTTATTTCTTCCACAATAGGAATGATTTTCCATATACCTTTCAAGTTTCTCTTCTGAACTATGTCCATAAGATTTTTGCAATCATTTTCCAAAACCACATTACAATGACCGCTAGAAGCCGCAAGTTTCAAACCTTCAAGTATAGCTTCAGGTTCCACTTCCTCAGGTGACGACCAAATCAAATGGTTGCAATTCCCCCCAATTAGATTGCCCACAAAGTCTCGCATAACAACTCTAATGCCAGTTGCAAGTGGATTGCCCTTCTAGGCGCCATCTACATTAACTTTGATCATGGGATATGTAGGAAGGCACCATGCAACAAACCTGCACTCCATTCCCACAATTTCCACAAGCGTGACTAACTCTAGATCGGTGACACATAATTTCAACAACGGACAATTGGCATTTGTGGTTCACTTGGACAGGATTTGGAATCGAATCATTGAAAGACACCATACGCCTTTCTTTCCAAATTTCCCAGCAAGTAATTCCAAGAACAATAATGAGCTGATTACGGTCAGGTGTCGTAGTCAATTCGATCATCCCTAAAAACCATTTATCAAACTGGGTTATACATTGTGGGCTCGGTAAGTAGCTCAAAAGAGAGCCAAACCACATCGGCCGAGTCCATGGACAAATCAGCAACATGTGTTTAATCAACTCGTCATCTATCAGGCAAATAGGGCAGCTTGCGTTGTTTGCAAGATGTCTTCGAGATATGATCAACTTGGTTGGGAGAAAAGAAGGCATAGCTCGCCACAGAAAGTTGCAAATCTTGGGAAGTAAATTCACACTCCAAACAAACTTCCATATTTTCTTGTCGACTTGATGAGAAGAATGTTGGTGGACAACAATACTTTGATTTTCAATATTTGAGAGCCCAAAAGTAACCACTCTTTACTGTGTACGCACCATCCTTCTTCCAAGGCCAGATAAGACGATATGGGTTATCCAACAAGTAAAGCGGGATAGCACGAATCAGACTCATATCATCATCCTTCAACAGATGCTCATATATAATCAAATTCCACATTGAGTCTTCTCTCCCAATCAAGTTACACACAAGAGACGGAGCACGTCCCTGTAAAATTGCTTTAGGAGTGGGCTTTCGTCTTTCCATATCGAGTAGCCAGTTGTAATTCCAGACCTTCACAGTTTCACCATTACTAATCTGCCACATAACATCAGTTTCCAACATTTTTCTACCCTCCAAAAGGCTAACCCAAGCCCATGAAGGACGTGAACCTCGAGTAGCTTGAATGAAGTCACAATTTGGAAAGTAATGTGTTTTAAGAATTTTGACCCATAGAGCGTCGGGGTTGCAAATGATTCTCCAACACTGCTTCCCAAGAAGAGCATCATTGAAACTTTCAATATCTCTAAATCATATTCCTCATTCAGACTTGGGGTTGCATAAGCTTCCCCAGCTACACCAATGAATCTTCTTCTTGTCCTCACAATCTCCCCACCAAAAATTGCTCATATCTCCATTAATAGCTTTGCATAAAGTGGTGGGAAATTCAAAGCAAGTTATCAGATAAGCCAGGACTGCGAGAGCCACGACTTTGATAAGAACTTCTCTCCTCGTCATTGATAAGTGAGAGGCCTTCCAACCCTTAATCTTCTTTAAAATCCTTTCTCTGATGTAACCCAATGCTTCTCTTTTCGACCTTTCCCAAATAGATGGCAATCCCAAATACACTCCCGGGTCATCCGTAACCGGAATTCTTAGAATTGCACACATTACTGTCTTGGCATCAACCTGAATGTTGTCACTAAAGGATATAGAGGATTTATCATAATTGATTTGTTGCCCCGAAGCAACACAATAATCATCAAAAATCTTCATTATATTGTGACAATTCTCCACAGTGGCACGAATGAAGAAAAGTGAGTCGTCGGTGAAAAAGATATGTGATAGCATGGGGCCACCTCTGTTAATAGTCATCCTCTGCACAAAATTCACATTAGTAGCATAACATATGTTTTGTGAAAGCACTTCGCTCACCAAGAGGAATAGGTAGGGAAATAATGGATCCCCTTGCCTCAATCCCCTTGATGGGTTGAAAAACTTCCCCTACTTCCCATTGACCAACACCGACAAAGAAGTAGTTCTAACATAACTCATCACCAACGCCACCCACGAAATATCAAACCCTATTCTCAACATAGTCTCCTCCAAAAAGTCCAACTCCACCCTATCATAAGCTTGATTCATGTCTAATTTCAAAGCCAACTTACACCTCTTTCCTTTTTTCTTGAGTTTTAAGTATTGGTAAGCTTCATGGGCTACAAAAAGATTGTCATGGATTTGACGGTTAGGCACAAAAGCATTTTGGTGGTAGGATATAATATTTGGTAAGAAGGTTTTGAGGCGGTTGGAAAGAATTTTCAATAAAATCTTGTAAGAGTTGTTGCAAAGGCTAATAGGTCTAAAATGGCTTGTATTTTTGGGGTTAGGGACTTTTGGAATGATGGCAATATAGGTTTTGTTAAGTTGGAGTAGATATAACAAACCATCCATAAATTCCTTGGTTATCCCCACTATCACATCATTAACAGTATCCCAAAATTTGTAGTAAAACATCCCTGGAAAACCATCAGTGCCAGGGGCTTTCAAAATGCCAAGTTGAAAAGCAACATCTTTAACTTCCTTCACAGAAATGGGTCTGTACAGATCCTCATTCATCTCATGAGTAATAGTCGACTGTATGCAGTCAAAGACATTCCCCCAATCTCTACTCCCGGACGATTTAAAAAGGTCCTTATAGAACTTCTCAAAAGCAAGACGAAAATCACGTTCATTTTCAACCTAAATTCCACTTCCTCCGTCAATTTTGACTATCCTATTCGACCTTCTTCGTTGGAGAGTAGATAGGTGGAAAAATCTAGTGTTAGCATCACCCTCCTTAAGCCAGTTAATCCTCGACCTTTGTTTCTAATAAAGCTTCTCTCGATGCCATAAATCTTGCAATTGAGCTTTAACCTCCAATTCTTTTCTCAAGGGAAGGGAAGACGAGCACTGAATTCCCTCCAAATCTTTAAGTAGAACATCAATCTTGCATTTATTGTTGGGAAACTTCACCGTACTTCAAGTGATCAACCTATTTTTACAGAAATACAGACCGAACATCCATCGATTCAAGTACGTGGTGCCATTACCTTCATGCCAACCCAATTCCGCCACAGATTTGCACTCAGGATTCTCTGTCCATATGGCCTTCAGCTTGAATTGTTTTTGAGCTTCGGAAAAGAGGGGAGATTATAAAACAAAATAGGATTGTGATCGGAACCAATACGAGGACAATGGATAGCCCGAGAATTAGGCCATAAATCCAACCACTTATTATTCATAAGACATCGGTCAAGTCTCTCCTGCAAAACAATCATATCATCTTCCTTCCTCACGCAAGTAAACCAAGGTCCTTTGAATTCCACATCGAACAAGCCGTTTGCATCAACGAAATTGCTAAGGTACCTCACCTTTGTGTTGCACCATGGGGCACCACCCTCATTTTCATGAGACCACAACAATTCATTAAGATCTCCCATGCAGACCCACGTGCAATCCATGTTAGCATGGAGATTCCGAATAGCATCCCAAAATCCTTGCTTCTCGTTCTGATATGGATGACCATACATCAACGAGAGATGACAACTTTCCCCCACAGAATCACCCCAAACAAAGGTATCAATCAAGTTCTTTGTCACTAACAAAATTTGCACCTTGAGTTCAGGCATACACCACACAATTAATCCACCCGCCGAGCCTTCCGAGTCTACATTGTAACCTTTGGAGTAGCAAAACTGTCTCTTCAAATGATTGTTTCTATAAGTGCTTTGTTTAGTTTCCATTAAAATCACTATAGAGGGATTATGAGAGCGAATCAACTCCCTAAGATTTTGGACTGTCAAAGGATTCCCCAACCCTTGACAGTTCCCAAAAAGTTGTCTCGTTGAGGCCATGTGGCTGCATTAGGCCAGCCACCACAACCAAATTGGAGGTTAGAAAAGGTGTGGCTAGGGTTGTCTGGAAATTCAAATAAAGCATTGGAAAACTGAGCCTGGGATTGGACAGTAGTTGGCATAAACTCAGCAGATTTTTTTTGAAAAGGTGTCACGGATGACTGACGATTAGTCACGATCACTGCCTTGGGGGAAACATCACCCAAGCGTAGGGAAGACGCCATACTCTTATGTATCTCCTGAGTCAACTCATTCGAATGAGTTGAGCCACTCACCCCAACCGAGTTAACGACATGGAAGCCACCATTGTGCTTCTTTCTCCTTCCTCAGTGCGTCACATCATCAACTCCTTGAGTTCGTTTGATAGGTTTGGCTAGGAAGAGTGAAGTAAACCCCTTGACGGCAACAACCCGTATATGATCCCCATATACCAATCCATCATGAATCACTGCAGGCTAGAGGTCGACAAGATTTATCCTTTAGATCAATGTGTCCCAGACGGCCACATCGATAGCAGAATTTCTTCAAACCCTCGTATTTGAATCTTGCCCATGTACGCTCACCATTTTTCCTGGGTAACCAGAATCCCATTAACAATTTATTACTAGTACAAATTTCAACTATTATTCTTAGAAATCCCCTATTTCCGGTGAGAGCGGGGTCTTCGACTCAGATAACATTTCCAATCTTTTCCCCAATGGTTCTAGCACAAGACACTGTGAGAACACCCAATGGTAGACCATGGATTTGTATCCAAAATGTAGCATAGTTCGGGGTTATCTCCTCGAGTGTACATTCCTTCCGCCATGCTTGTATTACGAACACATCGTGGTTTACAAACCATGGGCCCTTTTCGATTAACTTCCTGGATATCTCTTCCGAATTAACCATTATGACATAAACATTGGGACTCGCCCATCGTCGGAGTGAACGACGTGTTTCCACTATCTTTGGAGGGCATGCTTCACACCACTGGCAAGATGCTCCTTATTCGAGATGAGGAAGCCTGCAAGTCCATAACCGTGGCGGACATCACTGATATTTAAATTTTCCTCCAAAAAAATTGTGAGCTGTTCAGTCAACAACCCATCCTCACAAAAGATCGACATCGATTAAGAGTCGCCTTCAAAGAAGAAAGGTAAAGCTATATCATGTTACACTTGAAAATATTATATATATTTCTAGTTCGACCTTATGCTATTACTTCTGCAGCTTCTATCCTTCTTTTGTCTTGTATTGCATTCTTCCCTTTTTTTTCTTTTTTCTTTTTAAAGATAAACTTGATGACATCATTTTCTAGTGGAAAGAATGTGAATTCTGTTCCAAACTGTGACTGAGACATCACGATGTAGAGACAAATTTACACTACATTATAATTATTGGACAAAGACATTATGGCGACGGTGAATCTGTTTCACGTAAGTTATTTTCTATCATCCCAACGAGATAAAATTATAAATTTTCTGTCATATTACTGTGGAAGAAGTTAGAGCAGGCTAGTGCAAAGAGGTCGTGTAAAGTGTAGATGTTGTAGTTGTGGAGTCCAATCTTGATGGTTGTGAGGCGTCGTATAAATCAAGGAATTTTCTTGCCTGCCAAATTATTTCATTCTTTGTGTTTAGTGATCGGATGATAATGTATTGAATTTGAGGGAGTCCAATCTGAATATATCTCCCACCAAAAGTCCAATTTCTCTGAAATTAAGGGTTTAATTTAGAGCTGCTAGACCCATCTAAGGATCATATTTCTCTACCCACATTATATTCTCACGCACCATGAAAAGATAAAAAAATTAAAATGTTATTTCTTCACCTACCATTATTCTTAAAATAAGCTTCAATATGCTATTTTCTCATCCACTATTATTTCTAAAAAATTAATATGTTATTTCCCCAACAACAAAATTTTCTTCGACGATAATCTATTAGCAAATGAAAGACCCTTCAAATACTCTGCTGCCGTTATTATGCACTCCAATAATTGTCATTAATATTCAATCATCATCATTTGTTAGCTTCTTACCTTTTAATTGAAAATGGCATCCACACTTTTTCGTGCCAAAATTCCTCCCATCCTCATCCTTCGTCCTTTTTACAAATTTAGATCACAAATTGTCCATACATATCACAACTCAATGTAAATTTCAAGCTCTTGTTACCTTTTGGCATCCAACATATTATTATTATATAACTTTTAAGGTCCTTATCGGTTATTTTACAAATGAAAAAAACTTGTAATTAAAATTCTCATTAAAAAGTGAGTGGGAAGATATGATATTGAGACGAGAATAACAACACTCTTAATTTATATGTTGTACTAATTCTCACTCGTGTTTTCACTCTCAACCACTTGTGCTTATAAACGCATGAGTAATCTGTAATAAAAACTTAACTCCTCATTTTAATTTTGATTATGAATAAGTAAACACGTCCAAAACAAATTTCATGATGGTTAGATATTCACCTCAATTCAACATAATCAATTATTCAAATTGATGATTCCCCAAAGCACAAAAGAACACAAAAATAATGACATGGGATTTGGTTATAAAACAACGATGGCGCTTAGCCAATTAGGGAATAAAATATAAAAGAAATTATATCCAACAAATGCTAGGTGGGTAATCAGTAATCACACTTCAGATATGATAATTGCAAAGTTTGGAATATAATCATCATTAAGGTTGTGTTTATCAATCCATTTGCAAACCAAGTAGAACATCACATGGTCCCGGCGGGGGTAAAACAGTCATATCACATCTAAAGCTGACTACTTATGTTACCAAATAGTCATCGTATAAAGGAGTCAAACGTTTTCCCATGAACACAAGGACCCTCCGACCTGCCATCGGCTACCTTGTCTTCCTGTTAAACTCTCCTTCCTTGTACGGCTACGATCCCCTCTCTGTGCCCATGGCTTTTAGTTTTTACATAAAATAAATACAATTATCTGTGTCCAAAGTATTTCTTTGTTTTTATGCTGCAATTTGCTTGGTATGTATGCTGTATACTCAGTCGATCAAATTCATGTAAGTTTTAATCTTGCTCTTTTTGGTGGAATTGTTATGTTGTTTGATTTTGATTAGATTTATTTGGAACATGATGATTCTTTTGATTAGATTTGGTTTAGCAGATTCTTTCTGTGTTTTTTGTTTGCTCTTCAAATCATGTATTTTTAATGCTTTTACTTCTCCCCCATGTTTTAATATCTCAGCTTTTGGTAGTTTCATAAATCATTCAGTGGAGAATTATGGGTTTTTTAATTAATTTGTGTTGAATTGAGTTCATGTGATTAAATCCAAGTTGTGAAGACCTGCTTTTGGTGTATGTCAATTTTTCAAGTGTTAATTAATATGCTTTTTGTTTTTCTGCAATAAATGTCTGAAAAAAAACATGGGGATGCAGACTTGCAGAGCAACAAATAGCTATGGATCTCATGTGATTTAGTGTGAGTGATCAGAGCAGATGTTTTGGTGGTTATTAGAAGTTCAAGGTTAAGACTTCGGAGGGGAAGAAATAGTTAAAAAGGATAGCTGTTGGTAAAGATGACGCCAGTCAGAAGGCGAAATAAGGATTTCTGTGGTGAATCAAAGTAGTTAGTACGAGGCTTTGTTCTTTTGGGCTAATTGTATTGGTTGCAGAAAAAAGGTATTCCTCACATGAAAATTCTTTGATGTTATCTCAAGGTTTTGGCAAGATAACTTATTTCTAGACTCTAGGATCGAAAACTAGGATTCCCATTCCACAACATAGTTAATTACGTGAGATCCACAACCATATTTCTCTGCAATTGATCTTCAAAGAATCTATATATATACATATATGATGCTGTGGTTGGATGAATAAGTTATTGTATAATAATTTACAGTTTGTTATTCTATACGTGTTGATTATCGATTCTCATTAACATGGTATGAACATAGGTCTGCACTCACTTCTAGAAGTGTAAGTAAGTTTCATGGATGATAGTCTTGGAAATATAAAGATCGTCCCAGATCATTTTAAAGCATCCGAACCCAATATTGACTTTTTTCAAGACATAGCTTCTTTTATCTCGCGACCAAGAACTGATAACTATCTGAGGTATTTCTTTTTCTTTGGAGAAAATAAAAGAACAAGAAAATTTTAAGAATAAGGTCATTCAAATTAAAGCTATCTGATGTAGCATAGGTCCTGTTCGTGGAGTAGGAGAAAATTAGGAAGTGAAGCTTACATGTTGAAATTCTTTAGTCTGCGGGGACTGCCATGGGGGTCTAGCTCAGATGGGGAAGAAAAGGTTGATTCAGTAACTCTTTCAGTTCCTCGATTGAGTCCTCTGAAAATTCCATGTCCCTAACAGCTAGAATTGTTTTAACTGTCAGGTTGAGCTAACTGCTGTAGAACTAGAATCACTTCGATCGGATCTTGCTGACTTAGAAGAGAAGGAAGCGCATTTGAAAGCTCAGTAAGGGAATTTGATACTTTTACAATTACATGTGATTTGCGTCTTTGCACGCTACATGATAGTTATAATTCTTTTGAACATTTTCAGTTTTTAGCTGAGGTCTTGTATCACTTTGTGTTAGTTGACCAGAATTTGTTTCCCCTTTAGGATAGGCTTTGAACTGAAATTCTGTCCTCGTCGTATCAATCATGAACTGCTTATGTTTTATGCAGATTGGAACATGTTGATGAAATTTTGCGATCTGCTCGTCTCTCTGGCTATTTGTACATCCGAACTGTAATGACGGCCCCCTAGTCAATTTTTACTTTGAGCATGTACTTAGTGCGTAATGCCAATTATGGTTTGCTTATATTCTCTCTTTTCGATCTGATAGAGGTGGAAACCACTACCAGGAGAACCTCCCCCTCTTGATGATACTGACGTTGATGACTGGCTTCCTCGCTTTGTTGTCTTGCAAGGGCCGTGCATTTTCTTCTACTTGTTTTCCACGGGTAAATATTCAATGAATCATAGTCCCCTGATGTCCTAGCGTCATTCTTCCCATGCGGACTTGAACATATTCTGACCACTGATGAACTCTTTATTCTTCCAGATTTGAGTCCTCAAGACTCCACCCTATTAGCTGATATTGTTGAAGTAAGCCCCTTGCCCAGCTTTACACGAGACGATGAAGGAACTCGACATGCATTTTGTATCTTAACTCGTCAAGGACTGCGATTCGAGTGTTCAAGCGCTTCTAAGGCGCAGGTATGCCAGATTTTTCTTTGTTTTGGTGTAGTGTTCTTAAAGCTATGCCTTCATTCTATGTTGATTTATTGCTTTCTTTTTTCCTACTGCCAAATTGTCAAATTCCGTATAATCAATTATACGATTAAGTTCTCGCGTTTTCTCAGGTGGACTCGTGGTTGTCAGCGTTACGAACGGACTGCAAATTGGAGGGTTCAGATGCCACAGATCCAAAGGACTCGTGAGATGCAAAATTAGACAGTTTAGGAGCAGCAAGTTGTAGATAGGTATAAATGTAAAACCCATACTTACATTAGTTCATCTGACTCTGATGTTATAAAATTGGTTCATATTTTCTGACGTACTTACTATATAAGAATTAATAACAGAATCTAATTGAAGCAGCAATGTTATTACTGATATTGGATGCCCGTATTCTTCTTCCTCAAGTGATTTACCATTACGTGTTGCCTTGTCATTTACTTTGTTTGAATACATATCATTGTCTCTTTCCTCTATAAATGGGTGGCAATGGGTTTTGTTGGGGTTGATCCATGTTTATCTGTATTTTGTTCGGTGTCAAATCCACGGATTGATTCACACGTAAAACGAAATATGAAAAGTTATATAGTAAAAAAAATTGAGAAATTTTTTCATTTTAACTATAACAGTTCAATAATGTTAAAGGTGGGCACATGGAATACTATATTCGTGCGGATTCTAAGTCGCCTTTAATTTGGCAGTAAGAAGCACTAGGTATTCACCCTAATTGAATAAAAGCTATATTTATGGAGCAAACTCTAATATGTTGTAGTTAATATTGTTTAGGAATGTGATTGCGCAAATTAAAAAATAGGATTTAGGATATCTAATCTTTTATGACCTGTATTCTTTGTGAGGCAAGTAAAGCCAACCTAATTAGTATAAATAAAGGCATAGGGCTATGAGGAAGAGTGTGATTCACAACCCCGAGTGCTCTTTCTCCCTCTTGTTGTCCCCTCTTTACCCTCACCATACAAATTTTCCTTCAACACGTTATCGGGACGAATTGTCTCTCTAGAGGGAAGATTGAGTCAAGAACAATGTCTTTGCAATCGTATGTCTAGAGGGGAAGTTGGTTAGCTGGTTGATAGTGCTATGACGCATACCATCTTACGTGAATGCAAGTACTTCACTAACTTCATACATCAAATCTCGTCTTTGACAACTCTCTCAAGCCCATCATATGGTGTTTACCATAAATGAAGCGTTATATTCTCCACATTTCTAGTAGAATGCTTTTCAAGTTTAAAGATATTAGAGAAAATGGCTATTAAGACAAAACCACCAAAGAAAGAGGAGTGGAATATCTTTATATCACTTCCTATAATGGCACTAAGCGTATAAAAAAGATAGAGCGACTTCTAAATGGGTTGTACCTAACAACCATTTGAACCGCTAAGGTCCACTATATAACCAGCCCTAAGGTGGAAGACTCGCTAGTTCTTAAGCTTTGGCACGATCATCTGGGACATCCGGGTCGAGATATGATGCACCGAATCCTCAAAGTTACAAAAGGGCATCCTTTTACTAAAAATAAGATTGTAAATTTAAACGTGACATGTCAAGCTTACTCCTTGGGACAGTTAATCACAAGACCATCTCCAACAAGTATTGATGCCAACCTTTCTACTTTCCTCCAAATAATTCAAGGAGATATCTGTAGGACCAATTCAACTACCACATCGACACGTTGGTCACATGTTTGTCTATTGTCCACAAGCAATGCTGCCTTTGCAAAGATCATGGAGTAGATTGTTAAGCTGATGGCTCACCATCCTAATTATCCAATTAAGTCAATTCGACTGGATAATGTTGGAGAATTTATGTCAAAGACTTTGCATGACTATTGCATGTCTAAAGGTATTGAAGTTGAACATCTTGTTCCCTATGTTCACACCTAGAATGGTCTCATAAAAATGTTCATAAAGCGCATTTAATTGATTGCTAGGACCTTGATCTTGTGCACAAAGCTTCCGATTTTTGCGTGGGGCTATGCAATTTTACATGCAGCAATACTTGTTCGCCTACAACTCATCACTACCCAACATTAATTATCGTTATAATTGGTTACTAGATAGAAGATTAGAGTCTCACATTTACGCGTGTTTGGGTATGCCATTTGTGTGCTTATATTGCTGCCACAACATACCAAAATGGGTCCGCAAATAAACTTGAGAATCTTTGTCGGTTATGTTTCACCTTCGATTATTCTTTATTAGAGCCCTTGATAGGCGGTCTCCTTATCGCTAGATTTGCTGATCTTCACTTTGATGAGGCAGTCTTCCTACCTTTAAGGATATTAAAGAACGTCAATGTTGATGATGAACAGTGTGAATTAGCGTGGTTGGTTCCCACTATGTCTCATCGATCCCTATACAGCACAATGTGAAATGGAAGTGCGATGTATTCTAGATCTTCAGAGCTAGACAGCTTTAATTATCTAGAAAGAGTGATGAGATCATATATATCAACTGTAAACGTGTCTGTAAGGATTGAAGTGCCAAGAGGGCGTCAAAGTCGCATGCCAGAAAGGTGTGTCGCACCCCACTGTATTTCATCGAGGACAACCGCACCTAATGGACATGCTAGTACATTGATGACCAACCAATTAGCTACCTAGCCCTAGAAGCAAAATAGACTAGTAAGTTTGAAGGATCCACACCCTCATAAGAAGAGAAAAATGGCACAACCGAATCCTAGCTAAATCGTTGTCTCTTTTTTTCCAATGCATGAGGTATTCTAGATTATGGTAGTGCCTTGGACGAGACACAACCGCCTCTTGTGAATCAAGAGATTTGAGTCCACTATGCTTGCTTGGATGCACTTTAGAATAGGAAAGAGATGATCATTGATGATGCATTTGCATATATTGTAGCTACTAGGATCTTGCAAAACAATGACATTGAACCATGTTTCGTAGACGAATGTCAACATAGATCAAACTTTATTCCTTAGCAAAAGTGAAAGGTGTTTGGTGCCATAGGGCCCAAACCACCTAATGTGAAGCAGGTTGGTCATAAGTGGGTCTTGTTCAGTACACCAATTGTCACCTTGTTGGAGCCTTTCAATTGGTTAATTCTTGTATACAAGGTAAAGTGAAAACCCAGAATATGGGCTACATCCTGAACCCATTCAAATGCCTGATTTAGTCAGAAAAATCTGTAAAATTTGTCCCTCTTATAGCTTGCTTAGCTTATAAAATTGGAAACAAAAATCGTTGAACCCATCCAAAAAACCAATTGGTAAACCTAG
>JAOTRO020090948.1:0-14049 GCA_028566515.2 Pyracantha coccinea | reverse complement strand
GGAGGAAAAATGAAACCCCACGCCCGCCACGCGAGCTAAAAATAAAATTAAATAAAATGAGAAGTGAAAGTGGGTGGAAAATATAAATTTCCTCTTATAAAAGAAACTCAAGAATTCTTTACAAGGCAAAAATAAATAAATAAATGAATAAATTCTCTATCCTCACATCTAATCCGATCTCATCCCTTCTACCATTTCAATTGTATAGCTAGTAAACCTGCATAACAATAAAGGGGTGACCTTCAAAAGCTCAGTAGGGACATAACAGTATCACAGTAAATTGATAATACTAAATTAAGTGTCATGAAATCACATAACCAAATATCAAATTATTATCGGTAACAATGCATGAGTGCAATGCTCATCTCTACCCGTTAATTAATATAATAAAACACACGGACCTGCACGTCCCATATCGTCCATTTTACCTCTACAGCGGTGATTCGAGTATTCTATTATACAAATTAACCCCCTTGTAACTCAATCATCCCAATTTCCCCTTTCGTTAATTATCTTGCCTAAACTCTTCGTCGCCAATCCCGAATTACCCTTAAAGAATCTGTGCACTATGGGCTCGCCTAAGACCTGGTACCTAATAAGAGTTTGGCTCAACTACACAGAAGATCCTTTCCAACTACCCTCATTTCCAATTCATTTATCAACGTTGAAGTTGCAACCACTTCACACATGAATGATGCATAATTAACATCAGTTCATATTTCATATGTCACAATATATCTCAACTATAACATTCCAGTAGTAATAACATGTAAACAACCAACTAAAGCAATAATCCAAATAACACCCAACCACATTACTCAAACAACACAAATATAGAGTACTTCACGAAATTTAATATAATCAATCTATGTAAAAGTCTGTCGTATTTCCCCTACCTAAATTCCAAAACATTGCTCCAACTCTGTAATAGTTCACCACCTTGATAAAATCCTATTCACATATATGAGGAAATTACCAAATGCATGACATGAACTCTAATCCTAATTAACATATTTAAGTTTACCGATTCCGCAATACTAATTCACAAGTTATTATATGTTGACCAACTCCAAACACATGCTATACTTGATATAGTTGAAACTATATCTATGAACATATGCAGATAGTTCCATGCTGAGAAAGCTAGCTTGGTTTACTCAGGCTCGTGCTAAGTTATATTCATGAATACCAGCGTATACATATATAGTTTCTCTTAAAACCAATAAGAAGGATATATTGTTCAAATTAATTACTATGTTCGAATTAATTACTATGCTTCTATCCTATCACTTTTGTGTAGGTAAGATGTGTAGACATGTATAAGGATCGATAACAACTAAACCAATACAACAATGCTTGCAACAATAATTAAACCATCCATGATCATATTAAATGTAGTACATACATGATTAGTGTTAATGACAAGATAAGGAATATATTTACTTGAAGTGGAAGACAGTGAAGCCATGATCTTGTCTTCTCTTCTCTTGGATTCAAAAATAGTACTCTCAATAGGACTGGTATTCGATATGAGAACAAAAATCGACTTTTTATGCTGCAACTGCATCTCCCTATCAGAGATGCAGTTGCTGTCAGTTTGTATAGGTTACAACTACCTTTTATTTGAATTGATAACAACCTTTAGTTTTCCCTCTAATATAGAATTAAATCGGTGTAATTCATATAATTGAGTCCTTACATAATACAACCTTTTCACTTGTATATTTGCACTATGGTTTAAATGACACTCACATATAAGTCATTCTTACATTCTCCCACATGAGTGAAATTAAACCATCATTCTTAATTGTAAAATATAAAAGAGAAATGTGATCACATATTGTATAAATTAACTGACTCTTACAACTATATATTGCGAGTTCATCTGTCGAGTTTTAAGGCTACACAACATTGAATACAATGTTTATACCTCAAAACCACAAACTAATTAAGCTCCAGTACATTCTTGTTATAGCCGAGAGAATAAAAGATTTTGGTACTTAATTGCTTGTAAATCAAGCACTCCCACATTTCTTTTGGTCACAGGATACTGCAGATATCTTGATTGTTTTAAACATTTGTAATTTGCATTAATCATCATTAACACAACATACGAATTCATATTAAACATTACTCACTGCTTTTGCAACTTAAATACATACTTGTGCAAATTACTCCCACATTTAATGAACATCAAAAACTGACTGCAATCCCATTCTTAATACATGCTTGTTGAAGACTGTAACATTTAAGGCTTTTGTCAATGGATCTGCAACCATGTCATGTGTACTGTTATGTTGTATATCAATCACACCCTCTCTGACTTTATCTTGAACTTTCAAGTATTTAATATCCATGAACCTTGATGCCTCTGATCTCTTGTTGTTTTTAGCAAAGAATACTGCAGCTATATTATCACAGTAAAGCTTGGTTGGCCTTTCAATACTTTTAACCCTTGTTCTTGTATTCAGAAATCTTATTCATGGTTACTTTTCTATGGATTTTGTTTTGGTTAATTTGTGATTTTTTGTCTTCTTTATACGACAGATTCATTTTTCTTTGTTTACTGGTCATCGCCATGGCAGACTCAAAAGGAAGAACTTACCTTGAAGGCAACCAAGTTAAATCAAATTCTAATGGCAGGCTAAAGCGGAAGAACAACGTTCACTTAATTAATTAGTAAATTAAAGTAAATATTGATGATATAACATAATTCAGGATTTGAAAACCAAACCGACATTTGACTGAAAATTAACCAAGATTTAAATAGATTTGGAGAATAAATAGTATAATGCCCCTAATAATTTGATTATCTGAACCTATTGTTTTTTCAACAATAAACATGCTTACGGGGCAATGAGAGTATTAGAGTCGAATATATGTACCTTTTCGCCCCTATTTGTTATTAGAGTTACAACACTAATTTTAAGTGCAATCACATCATCTATCCCTCCTTACTATTAGATGCAGAGTTTTCATTTTTTGCCCCTAATATTATCTAATGGATGCAGCTATTAACGCCTCTACTTCTTCTTAATTTTGTAGTGACATTAAGAGAATCACTCTATCGCAATTCTATGTTTCTTTGGGCTCTCAAAAGAGTCCCTTTTGCAGACCATGGCCAACGCGAGCTGCAAGAGCGCGGGGCTGAATATTCCTCTTCTCAATTACACTAACTAATCTGTCATGACTTGGCATCTTCATCTTTACTGCCCACTGCTGAGACGAATCGGCAACGCTTGTCCTCAAGATAATCGTCGTACTTCGATTCTTGTCGCCAGAGTCGTCGGAATCGCCATTCCTCTCGTCGATAAAAGTCGCAGCTATCTTCGCATGATTCTTGCAGCTGCCGCCCAAATTGGGGATTGGTCTGCGTGACTCTGCCATTGACCTGCCTCGTAAAATTCCACTTGTTTATCATTTTGTCCTAATCCTCTAATAGCCTGAGTTTTCATTCCCAATTTTTTTAATATATATGAGATATTGTTATTCACACATCTATTTTTACGTTTCACACATCCTTATTAATTTGTGCCCATTAATCTTTTTCAATTCATTCAATCCGATGATCGGAAATTGAAAAGATTATTTAAAAAGTAAAAATGAATGCGTGAATAACATCATCCTATATACTAGCTTCTCTCCCTCAATACTAGCACAAATGTTGGGCAAGGAAAAGTACATATTGACTAAGATGAGGAAATAAAATGAAAAAGCAGCATAACAGTATGAATAATATCGTTGTATTTGAAAAAATAATAATTGAAGCCTATATCATCTCTGTGTTTGTGAAAAAGTCAAATTAGGCAAAAGTCTCAAATACACACTTGTTACGTACATATCGAGCTCTACAGGTGGCTACTTTTTTCTTGCTGGGCTATTTCTTTGTTGCTTCTTCCACTCTTTCCTGGAACTTGGAGACAGACACCAGAAGACCACATCACTATATATCTGGATCAAATTAAGTAGCTGGCTTCTCAGCTGAGGAATCAACCATTGATCAGGAGATTGAGAGTGATCATCGATCGGTTGCTTGCTCGCCATGGGAATCTGTTTTGGAGCTCCTGTCAATCATAGTTCAGCATCTACAACCAAGCCGGCTACCCTAGGTATATATATTATATATGCATAGTCACTACAAATATTCCCCTCCAAATTAAATTCTTCAATTGCTTCTTTCTTTTATTTTGTGTTTGGTTGCCATGAAAAGTTCAATTTTCTTGCGTCCTCTCTTTGCCATGAAAGTTGTTTGGTTTTCAACTTTTAACTGTTCATTAATGCGAATTTATTTAAGAGGATTTAATCACATGCACGTTTATAAAAATATTTATATATATTGGCAGTAGCATCGAGATACATTAACAAGAACAATGGATTCGTAGGAAAAGGTGTCAGCACTAAAAAAGTTCCCAGGAATATTAGTGGCAAAAGAAGTACTGGTGAAACAACGGAGAGAAGGGATAGCAAGGCACAAGCAGGTGTGCCTCTTCCTCTTCCTCCAATTGAATGTATACCAAAGTTGAAAGAGTTCACGTTAGCAGATCTGAAGAAGTGTACTCGAGATTTTCGACCAGATACAATACTAGGAGAGGGAGGTTTCGGAAGGGTTTTCAAGGGCTGGGTCGATCCCGTCACATATGCCCCGTCTAAGGTAGGCGTTGGCTTGGCCGTCGCAGTCAAGAAGTCCAGCGAAGACAGCTATCAAGGTCACCAAGAATGGCAGGCAAGTAATTTTTTTTATTTAATTAGCTAGGGTTTGCCGATAGATTAGTAATATAATGCACATGTTTATATGCACAATATTTTTGGCTACTAGCTAAAGGCTTAATTACTTTTGCCGGCCAAGTAAAATTAATTTGCATGATATTAATATATATAACTTGACAGGATCATATGCCTAGTAGTATTAATTAGTGTGGCTTAATTAAGCATATGGCACCCTACATTTGAGTTAAATGTTTCTCCTCATGTTAGACATGGCCTGAATTATTGGGCACAAGATGTCATTGTAACTAATAGTTAAATTTTAAAAAACTTGTTTCCTAATTGTTTTTAGTTTTCAGTTAAAAAATGAATATAAAAATTAAAATCAAACCAAATTTTGAAACTCACAAAACTTTCAGTTTTCTGTTAAAAACAACTATACTAAATTTTTTTTTCTTTCAAAAAGTGAAAACAAAATTAAAAAACAAAATGTTTATCAATGTTTAAGTAATGATGTGTCACCAATAGGAATAAGCACGTTTATCAATGTTTAAGTAATTAACCAATCAACAACTTACATGTCCTTTAGTTTTCAAAACTTTATCTCCAAATTTAGTCTCTCTAATATTACCCTTCCAATAAACCTCAAAAACCCTAATATATATAAACTAGTGGATCGAACAGTATGACTTCCATGATTGCAGGCCTTAGTTGTTAAGGTAGCAGTACTACGTACTAGCGGCTGATGAATCATGATTAGCTTTTGTCTTAGTGGTCTTCCATTTATAAACACCAAAAATATTTGCATTTGCATGAAAATAAATTATTAGCAGTGACTAATTAATAAATAGTTAATTCTTTCCATATATGATATTAAATAGTTAGGTTGGTATATACGCAGGCGGAGGTGAATTTCTTGGGGAAGTGTCATCATCCAAACCTTGTGAGGTTGCTGGGACATTGCTGTGAAGAAAGCCAATTCCTTCTTGTCTACGAATATATGCCGAAAGGCAGCTTGGAAGGCCACCTTTTCAGAAGTAAGATTAACATATATAAACAATACCAAGATACAACAATGTTTAAAACTTCTTCGATACAATCAATATTTTCATGTAAATATCCAAAAAAAATCAAGATTTGGAAATAGGGTGAAGTCTAAACTTCATCTCGTAGCGAATAAACTTTTAAGTTTAGGCTAAAATCGACAAATATTGTTGATATTTCTAACACATTTGTTAAATATCGAAAACTTTTATATTTCGTCCAAACCAGTATTTGACAATCCCTAAAGTTTCAATTTAAATTTTCGTCATTTTCATCGAAAAGAACCGATATCAATATTCGATATTTTCACAAATTCACATATCGATATTTCTACCGATATCGACATTTTAAACACTAGGATACATACATGTTTCACATTAATTAATTAATTAATTAATTAGTTGTAATGCAATATTGCATGCATGTCTGTTTTGGTCTCAAAAAGTAGGCAGTAAATATATATGATTAACAAGAGATCATGACAATTCTACAGAAGGTCAAGAACCTCTTCCATGGGAAATAAGACTAAAGATAGCAATTGGAGCTGCGCGAGGCCTTGTTTTTTTGCACACCTCTGAAAAAGTCATCTACCGTGACTTTAAGGCCTCCAATATTTTGCTCGATCCGGTGCGTTTTTCTTTCTTTGTTTTTTTTCCTTGTCATCTACCCAAAAACAAAGTAGAAGAAAATGAAACACAAATTTCTAAATTGACATTTTTTTTTCTTCCTTTATTGACTTTTATTCTTGGTGGTGACTTTGTTATCTAGGCCTACAACGCAAAACTTTCAGATTTTGGGCTGGTGAAGACGGGGCCGATGAATGGAAACTCCCATGTAACCACACGTATTATTGGAACACAGGGATATGCAGCTCCAGAATATGTCGCAACCGGTAATACAATTTTCAAGATAAATACATTTTTTGTGACACTAAAAATATCATTTTGTACTTCTCTTCATTGATTTTTTTTTTTTGTATTTTACACGGAAGTGCATGATAACTTTTTATAAAGTGCAATTAATAACTCTCTAAATCTTCATTTCGTTAGAACTTTTCCTCAAAAGAAAATAGCGAGGCTTTAGTTTAAATTCTAACATTTTTCTCATAAGAAAATTGTGAGGCTTATCCAACTCCCCACTCCCTTATTGTAAATAATATCGTTTGTTCAAAAAAGAATAATCTATTCTGTAAACTTCAACTTTTTTTATTGTGTTATCTTATTTGGACATTACTACAAAATCCTTCACCATAAATTATAATTACCATATGTTATCTTAATTTCTAAAATTTATGACCAGACATTTAACGGCTTCTCTTTGCATTTGATTATTTTTAAAACACTAAGTAGTTTCTATACAAACGTACATCAATGCTAAACTGGCCCTAGTAAGGGATTATTGTGTATATGTATATACAATGGAGAACTCAGCATTTTTACTTCTTGGAATCAAGATTTTTAGTTGAAGTATCTATAGATTCCGAACTAGCTTTTACAAAAAATTTCTTGTAATATCGGTCTATAATTTTACATATATCAATCAAACAAAAGAAAAGCGCAACTAATTAATCACTTTATCCACTTATAAAATCATATTAATCATAGCATGTAATCAAATTAGCACAAGATATCAACTAATATTACTGAAAAAGTATTACCCACCAAGGAATTCCAAAAAACACTAAACTCCAAAAATCAGATCCCCTGTACCAAGTACAAAAAACTAAAAATGGGAAACAAACAAAAGGCTACACTTTTGAACCATTAACAAATCCTAAGACAGTGAGAATATCACTGTGTTTCGAAAAATTAGGGCAATTAATTTAAAGATCAAAATAACCCACAGTGAGAATATCAAAATCGAAAATAATAAAGCTCATAAGAAACCCACATTTTCTCACGACTTGCAGAGTGGTAGAGATTAAAAGGAAAAAATGAGAATTCTTGCAAAACCCTCATTAGATTCAGGAACGGGCCCAGGATTTAAGAGTAGGGTGGGTTCACTTTAAGCCAAATTTCTTCTTTAGTTTGAAACTTGAAACCTTCTTCTAGAGATATATGAAAAGAAACAATGTGTAAAAGTCGAACACAAGCACGAAATGCATGTTATCCAGATGACCAAGAGGACAACCAATGCTTTTCTCAACCAACTTTTTGGGGTCTATGGAATCAACTGACTCACTGTGGATCCGCTTCTGTCCATATATGATGAAGCATGCTTCTGTCTATATATGATGAAGCACGCTGATATAGTTACCAATTCCCATAAATAGTAATATACGTCCAATTATTAATATGTATAACCTAATTAGAGAACTCTAAAGTCTTCACTCTAGATTCATTATTGATTATGGATTTGTTAGAATGTTGGCGAGCCAGATTTTTTTCACAAGCCTTGTCGTCTATTTGTATTACAGTATGTTGTATTACCGCACATTGATGTTACGAAGACACTAAATAAATTCTCGATGGTTGGTGTATCAAAGCACATAATAATTGTTAACGAAAAAAAGCACATTTTAATTTTCGTGTTTAACTTAAATTTACTTACGATACTAACTCCCAAAAGAAAACCTAGAATTTCGTACGTAAGTACGCTAGCTCTCTACAAGCTATTTGATTTGCACAGGCATTAAAACATTCCCACTTTCCTATTTAGCCAATATCACATTGGATATCACATGGAAGATAAAATCAACAAGTTCATGTACAATCACACAATTAGACTAATGAAAGATATGTAAAAGATACACAATATATTTACATATATATTGTATGGTTTGGTCTTTGGATACACAATATATGTACATGTACATATATATTGTATGGTTTGGTCTTTGGCCTTTGGTGTCCTGTCTACGTCGATCTACCCTACGTGCCTTCCTTACCATTAAGCCAACGTGAATCCAGTTTTATATCATTATCAAGACCAATGATAATACAATTAATAGTATCCATTTTTAGAGCAGATTACAATAGTTACAAGTATTTAATACAATTATCAATTCAATAGTCGGATGTAATCTCCTTATTTATATATATTCACATGAAATATATATATATAAACTAGCTCAATCATACAACTTTTTCTTTATTGTCACCAAGCATTGTTTTTATTTGGAGTTTAGTTATATGAACTCTAGCCTAACTCCAACAAATTTTAACTTGGACCTTTTCAAACTTTGGAAAGAAAATAAAACTAAACCGAAAATTAATCGATTAAAGTTAGATAATCCATTGTTTGATCGATTAAGTCCAATTTGTTTTAACCAATATTAAGAATAATCCAGTTTATTAAAGTAAGTCCAATCTCATAAATTTAGGATATTTTGTTATCAGTAATTATTTATTTATAGATAAGATTTACTATAAAAATTAATTTCTTCCTAATTATCTCTTTAATTATTTCTTCTTATTATTATTTTTCTTGTTCTTCTTCTTTTTACTCTAAACCCCATTTATAGATTTATTTTTAATTTTTATAATCTACTTATATCACAGGTTAATTTTATTTATCAATCTATATGAAAGATTCTTTTTTATATCAACATGTATCACTGATTAATGTGTTTTGCTTGTAGGTATATAAATATTTTTGTATCTTTTAGTTAGGTTTCATATCTCGCTTATTGGTATAATATATGTGTAATTGTTTATCTACATATATCATAGGTTTTTGTTCATAGTCTACCTATAACACAGATTAATTGTATTACATACTTTTTCTTTTTATAATCAACCTTTATCACAAAAGTTAATGAATTTAAATAACTTTATCTAAGAAGACAATTAGTACAAAACATGTGATTAGATAACAAGACTCATTCCAGAAAACAATCTATACTTTTGGACATGAATCTTAAAGTGTCTTATTTCATATACGCAAATCACTTTTTTGTTAGTAGACCCAACTTTACGGTGCCTATTCCTATTGAAGGGAGGTCCTTTTTAAGGAGAGAGGATCCTCGTCAGATCCTCTTTGTGAGGGTCACGGAAATTCTCCAATCGCATTCGTTCATCGTACATTGTACGGTTAGTTTTTGTCAGATACTGTTTATATTCAATTTTAAATTTAAAAAAATTACAATGATTTCTGACCACACAATGTATGATGAACAAATATAATTAAAGAATCATTAAAATTCTCACAAAAATGATCCAATGAGGATCCTCCTGACTTTTTAAGTAGTGACTTTCATTTTGGAAAACTTTATGTCGTCTTCCTAGTATTTATTCTTTTGATTTTTTTGATCAAGTGGGAAAAGGAGAGAAACTCTACGTTGGATTCGGTGGGGTTTGACACGAGATTTGAGTCAATGTTTGAAAAACTCTCTTTCAGTGTTACACGATGACCACAGAGACTAATAATATATTTGACTTAAGGACAAGAAAAATCTTGCATTGGGTGACTTGACTGCTAAATGATTTTTTAAGCTAGTATCAGCTCATCGTGCGTATAGGGTATACATACAGTAAGCTATTAACATCACTTAACGTACATGTAGGTGACTTGACTTGACCGCTATATATATAATTATTTATTTATTTATCAGACTATCAATTTTCCTCAATAAAAGTATAAAAAGTATTTAAATTTTCAAAATATTTAAATCAACAGATGTATTAGTATTTCATTTATATACTTATTTCTACTATATATTTTAAAACAAGGAGGATTAGATTTAGAGCACATAATTTTTCATTTTCAATAGATCATGCGACTTCAACATGCTCTATAATATTAGACGATGAGACAGTCTGTGCAAATATCCTGCAATTGGTTCCTTATATGCCTTTATTTATTTATATTTAGAAATACATGTAAAGTAGTTGAGCAATATATAACCCTTAGAGTTAATTCAAGTGGTGAGGGAGGGTTGGTACTTTACCTCAGTTGATGGCCGCCTACAAATGAACATTTTCCAAACACTTAACATGCATGTTCAACTGCAGGGCACTTGTACGTAAAGAGCGACGTGTATGGTTTCGGTGTCGTATTATTGGAGATGCTAACGGGATTACCGGCAGTTGACAGTAATCGACCATCATGCGAGCACAGTTTGGTAGAGTGGAAGAGGCCGTCGCTTCACAAGAAAAAGTTGCTGAAGAAGATAATGGACCCAGGGCTTGGAGAGGAATACTCGTTGAAAGGTGCCTTCCAAGCAGCTGAGCTTATTCTCAAATGCCTAGAACCTGATCCTAAAAGCAGACCTTCCATGGAAGAGGTTTTGACAGTTCTGGAGAAGATTAACGACATTACGAAGAAACCACAAAGTACAAAATCCAATGGGAGGGGACATGATCAGGAACCATATTCTTCAGCACATAACCATCATAGTAGTAACAGGTCTCCATATCACCAAAATAATGGCGGTGTTAGAGCTAGTTCTCAACATCGTCTATACTAATTAATCAAGATTTGTAGCATTGTAACAAGTTTTGAATTGAAGTGTTTTTTCTCCTTGTATTGTACTTATCTACTCTGTATTTCACGTGTTGATGTTTTATTATATATAACTAGTTTAAAGTGTGTTGTCAAATGTCGATGGATGAAAAACTTAAGTTACTATTGCGCTCACACATTGTATAATTCCATAAAAACATGCCAATTTAATTATACCTTATACTTGTTAGGGTCAAATAATAATGTTCTACCCTAATTGGTTTACCTAGTTGTATCTTAATTGAACTAGAGTTAGGATTTTAATTAGTTAGCCATCCCTTGTGCCACATGGAAGAGTGAAACCCAAATTTTATCTATGCGAAAACCCGCTGGAAAAAACACTATTCATTAACAGTGCACAGGCAGAAATGCCCTTCGCTTCCTTTGTGTTATGATTTTTTCTGACCATTTTACCTTTTCACTAACAGTGCACGGGCGGGGCCACAGATTTGCTGTCCCGAAAAAAATGTCTCTTTTATGTCTCCTTTTTTCTTTTTTTGACACATGTCATCATTTTTAATTTCAATTTAATTCTGTTAGCTTTTCAACTTTTAATAAATAAATAAAAAAATACATGTCAATAAAAGAAAGAATGAGACATGAATGAGACACAGTTTTCGAGACAGCAAACCCACAGCCCACGGGCAATGCTGTTTTGCTTTGGGTCTCTTTCTCTTCTCATTTGCACTGCTTTTATTTGCCCACGCGTCCACCATTCTCTTGCCACGTGTCTATCATCCTGGAATGGTTCGCTTCGAATCTCTGGAAATTTCTTTCGGTTTCCATTTCCTTCGTTCGGTTATACTTCTTGGTTTTATTTCGGTTTCTGCTCCTCTGTGGTTCCTGGTGAGATTTACCACTTTCTCGATTTTTTTGTTCTGTTATTTTTAATAACCATATAGTCATATGGATTCATGTAACTGTATTTGGTTAATCAATTGGTTTGAGTTAGTTAGGAGAAAGTTGTTATAAAGGGTAATTGGGTCATTTTGTATTGAGATATTAGCTATTATAAATAGCTGTTGTAGCTGTCATTAGGTATCAATTGAAACTCTCATATGTTCTTCAAAGATACAGAGCTTTCCTCTTCTTCGTTTCACCATTCTTTCTGCTATTGTTCTATAGTCTTAGTATATCATAATTTTCTAGTTAATATGGTATCATCGCCAGAGAAGGCTCGCTGCCATTTCTGATCCTAAGGGTTTCTTCCGCTACTCTGGTTCAGTTTCTTGGTGGTTCATCCAAGGGTTGCTTTTGCTAATCTAGTGTGGATTCTTGGTGTTTCATCTGAGGGTTCTTTGATCGTTTGGGCTACTGAAGTTTCCAATGGTGTTCGAAGGATTGATCGTGAGTTGTGTTTGAAGAATTGATCCATTTCAGGTGATATTGTTCTTGCTTTTTCATTTGGGTTTTTTTTGTCTTGAATGTTGATTTTCTTTCTGAAGAATAATGGAGTTTGCGAGTCTGTTATGATTCTTGTGAATTGGGGATTCTGTTATGTTTTCTCCTGAATTGGTGAATGAATTCTGATATAGTAGTTGTGGTGTTTTAATGGAGTTCGAGATTCTGTCATGCTTCTCGTAAATTGGGGATTCTGTTATGATTTCTCCCGAATTGATGCATAAATTTTGCTATAGTATCTGTGAGATAGTTAGTTGAAGAGTTGTTAGCGATATTGTGAATTCGTATATCAGTTTCAAGAAAGTGTGAGTCTTTCTTTGTTTCACGATCTGCTTGCAAGAAAGCTTCAATCTTTCTTGAGGTGTCTAGAGTGTTATTCTCCAGGGTGTTCTTCTCTGTGGTTTCTTGATTTGTTATGTGGAAGTGTCCATTTTTCTCTCATGCCTGCGTCTTCGTTTAAAGTTGAAGGTGTTTTGGGAATGCTTACTATTAAGCTTAGGGATGATAATTTTGCCAAGTGGGCATTTCAGTTTCAGTCGGTGTTAAGGGGATATAAGTTGTTTGGTCACTTTGATGGTACCACTTCTTGTCCATCAAAGTTTGTTGTTGATCCAAATAATGGGGTTACAAGGGAGATTACAGAAGCTTATACTGAATGGGAAACAACTGATATGGCTTTGTTGAGCCTCTTGCTTGCTACTCTTACTGATGAGGCTATGGAGTATGTGATTGGGTGTCGAACGGCGTATGAAGCTTGGACTAATCTGGTTGATCGATATGCCACTGTATCTAAATCCAGAATCAATCATTTGAAAACTGAATTAAACACAATTCAAAAAGGGTCCGATACGATTGATAAATATCTGTTGAGGCTTAAGCATATTAGAGAACAACTTAGTGCTGCAGGTGAATCCATCTCCGATAATGATGTTATGATTGCTGGTCTTGCTGGATTACCTAGGGAGTATGGTGTTATTCGTACTGTTATATTGGCCAGGGAGTCTACTCTCACTTTGAAGGAGTTCAGAGCACTGTTACTCGGTACTGAGAGGGAAATTGAAGGTGAAATGAATACACTTACTCAGAATATGTCAGCACTCTATGTTCAAGGCTCAAGTTCTGGTTCTAACACTGGTTTTGGCTCTTCTGCTTCATCTTCCAATTCTCACAGTCATGCTCATATTCCAGCTATCACTGCTGGTACTATCACTGATGTACCTTATGCTTCACAACCATCCATTCAACCATCTCAAGTTCAACAACCATATTATTCCCTACCACCACCTCAGTTTCCAAATGATTCATTTGGTTACGGTTTCTCTGCAAATTCTAGTGGTCAAAATGCACCTAGACCACAGTCCTTGAATGCACAGTCTGGATCTTTTGGGAATAACTATAGAGGTAACAACAACTACAGAGGTGGAAACAATTATAGAAATAACAATGGCTTCAGAGGAA
>JAOTRO020090839.1:0-14050 GCA_028566515.2 Pyracantha coccinea | reverse complement strand
TCATTGGCACTTTTCATTTATATGTCTGTTTTTTTTTTTGCAATAGATGTAACTAAATTAAGGCAAAACTGTTATAAATGTCACAATTCAAACCTATCAAGGAGAAGTGGTTGCTGTCAAATTTGACAATAACTTGAAATTTGAGATTCATAACATAATATGAAGTAAATTTGTTATAAAATGCACCATTGTTTTATATCCAATCATTTAATGCAATATGAAATTACATTCATTAATTAATTCACAGGCTAATAATGTCTTCTTTAGTATAACCATTGGGTATTGTTGTTTTTGTCCTTGATTTCCTTCTTTCTTCAAGCACCCCTTGCGGTCTATTCGAATAGATACTTGCATGATTCACCAATGCAGTTACAATTTTAGTCCTTTTGGAATACTTCTCCCTTGTTGAACATGGGTTCTATCAATTTGCCCTCTTGTACTTGTTGTGCATAGTGAATGACAAATATCCCACAATCCAACCAGCATTTTTTAGTGAAAATATAAGTATGATAAATGGATACATCACTCGATAACATTAAATGATAGATAATGAGGTCATTTATATTTGAAGTTACAATAACTATAGATATTATAAAGTTTGTACTTACGAGTCTTCTCGTTGTTGTGCACAAGTCTTGTAGCTTTCAATATCTATTGTTAAGGTATTGTCACTCTTGAAGTCCTTGTATATTGTTTGGATCTTGTCTCGCTGCAAAAAATAAAAAATAAATAAATGTTAGCTCTAATTTCCAAATTATATTTCCACACAGAAATTCCAAAATTTCTATGATTATAAATTCAAACAAGGGAACTGGTCATTTCAATTTCAAATTTATGACTTTTGTCCAAATTTCAAATTTTTATTTAATTTTTTATAATACTTGCATTTCTTAGTTGAGGATGAGCTCATTCCCCCACTCATAAATAACACATCTTCTGTGTAAACCAGATTTACATTGATAGTCAAACACTGTCGATATATTTTACATTAGGAGGAGGGGAGGGTTCGGCTAAGTCACACAATGGGTAACCTAATTTGGTATCGAATTTGCCATTCACAAGATTCGAACCTAAGACCTCTCAGTTACAAGTGAAGAATAATACAATCAGACCGTAGTACTGAATAACAACCATTTTCTCTCTTAAGTGATCAAGATTTTTGCTCTTTTGTTTTTTGGTAAAAGAGATTTTTGCTCTTTATCCAAGGATAAATATTTTTAAAACATAGACTAGAAAATTTTACATTTTCCATTCTTCATTTGCTCAAATTTTATGTTCTGCTTGTGCAACATGATTTAGGGTTCCAAGTCGACTATCTGACAACAATTGTAAATTCGATGTCTTCTGTCAGGATTTGCTCCCAAACTTTTAAACATGATTTGATTATGGCAGTCGACTTCAGTGATCTTCTTTATTTGTGGGTAAGATGTGATGTTTTCATCTCAATTAGTCCTTTTTTTTAACAAACATACACTAGAGAGATTAGTCTCACAATGAATTAGCAATAATATGATTTCAAATTCGTTTTTGACGAGAATCGAACCTAAGACATCTCACTTACAAGTGAAAAGGAATACCACTAGACCGTGGTACTAAATGGCCATCTCAATTAGCCCTAAAATATAACGAATTATAATTTTATAAGTGGGTTGAAACGATTGTTTTTGTTGTATATGCATGTCCACGACCTAAGTTCTCATTCTTTGGAATATTGAAACCCTAAACCATCAGTCAACTACTTATCATCATGGAAGACTAAATTTTTTTAATTTTATCAGAGAGAAACTACTAGAGAGATAATATTTTTAAATCACATAACGTTGCAATAAAGTAAAACTTCAAAAAGAAAATCAACCATCAATAATCGCATCATATGGTTTACAAAATATGATTTAAAAAATAATGTCTCTATCATTGCCTTCTTAGAATATTGGTGGTTTGGAGGGAAAACTATTTCGGCAAGTTAAGTGACAAATATTACAAGGTCAAAACAGAAAATGGGTTGCATATTCTGAATTATAAATGAAAAGTTATGATTCAAGTTATGGTTTATCTAGTAGGGTAGTCCGAATAGTCGATATATGATGTGTACATTGAAAGTTGTACTTATACGGTGTCAATTGTTACATAATATAGTGAGACTCATTTTTTTGTACAATTGTCTAATCATTCTACTAAATGAGGTCATTTTATCTAAATTTTTATCTTTAGTATTAGTCACCATGCAACGTGACATGAAAGTAAACATCCTAATTTTTTTTCATAATTCTACTTGTGAAAATATAAATATAAATTTAGAAATAGAAAAAAAAATAGAGATGGGCAAGTAGATGGTTTGATAAATAGATCAAGTTTACGATTAGAAACACTCAAATCTCTAATTAAATATTTTGAGATATCACTTTGATCCTGTTCTACTCAAAATTGCATTGGACACTGAAGCTTGTACGAAAAGTTGTGCATATAGTGCTTAAATATTTCCACACAAACACACATTAGTGGGTTGCTTTATACACATAGCAGCCCCCATGTTCAATGAGTACTACTCATACATAATTCAAAATTTTATTACAGAAAATAAATCATGCATGGTAATCAGTGGACGCAACGTGTATAAAGAGTTCCAATCGCACTGCATTTTTCACATTCCGGAATCCGTCTTTTCTCCCATTTTCTCGGCAACCAAACACAAAGTTAGAACCTCACCAAAATAGTGCGTGATGAGGTGTCGTTGTCGATTGTCCATATCTTAGCACACGCACGCACTGCCTCTGCCGCTCTGGTCATATAATTTTTTTTCTTACACAAATTAGTAGCTTCGGTTTTTCCCAAGTCCCTAAACCTTGACTCCGTCGATACCGCCGAGCATGTCCTTCCAAACCACTACCATCTAGTATCTCTCCACGTGGCACTAGACCCGCTTCGTGATCACCAAGCCGGTGCTCTCTTACTCGTTGCTTAATTAATGTTAATTAGGTTTAATATAAATCACGTAGCATGAGTTAGTTGGGGAACTGAGAGAGAGATGGCCTACTAAGAAAAAATTTTAAACCCTTTTTAGGCTTAACCTATTTTTGCTTATATCTTTGGGGTTTGTGGGGTGGGAGCTTATGGGAGGAGAGCTGTATAGAAAGTGACTTCCTTCTTCTTCTTCCTCTTCCTCCTTATCTCTCTATCTTCATTGTCGTCGTCGTCGTCTTCTTTCGTTGGAATCTAGAGAGAGAGAGAGAGAGAGGTTTTAGAGAGAGATGGGGAACTGTCAAGCCATTGATGCAGCAGCTCTGGTGATACAGCATCCGAGTGGGAAGATAGAGAGGATGTATTGGCCTATAAGTGCGAGTGAGGTGATGAGGTTGAACCCCGGTCACTACGTTTCCCTCATCATTCCATTGCCGGTTTCCGAACAAGATCACAAACAAGTAGCAGAGAATCACGAGGAGGAGCACGGCAAAGCGGTGCGTTTCAGTCGCGTTAAGCTTCTCCGGCCGAACGAAACTCTCGCTCTCGGCCATGCCTACCGGCTGGTCACCACTCAAGGTACGAAATTTTTGTGTATGTGTTTTAAAGTCATGAGGTTGAGGTTGTCGTTTGGTTTGAAAGGTTCTGTGTTTGATGTTTGGGCTTTTTTTTGGTGGATTTTGTAGAGGTTATGAAGGTTTTGAAGGCAAAAAAGTATGCGAAAACGAAGAAACAGCAGCTCGAAGTGCTCGAGAAGTTACGAACGGAGCAAGGGAAGGAGAATTCAGGTTGTTCGGACTGCGAAGAGGCAGCAGAAGCAGCGAAATCTGATGAGAAGGAAAATATCAACCATGTATGTAGATTTGAACCACCCTTATAATCTTTTCGTTTTGAAAAACATGTTTTCGGTTGGAAATATCAAATACTAATGCTTTAGCCATGTGGATAATTTCAGGCTTCAAAACGCGAAAGGCACCGACCAAGGACATCATCAGCGAATGCTGCTGCGCTGAGGTCCAAGTCTTGGCGCCCCTCGTTGCAGAGCATCTCCGAGGGTGCAACTGATCAGCGGTTTCCAAACATCGAAAGCGAACACAATGAAAGTAGACAATAGAGTGAGTGCGAAATGGATCGATAACCCGAAGTTCATGGAATCGGGTGCCAAGTTTTCTAATCCAATGTCAATCACATCCCCCACAAAATTCATCCCATGTTGAAAGCAATAATCCATCTGTATAGCAACACACAAAAAACAAGCACTGAATCTGACATTGTTTTAGAAGTGTGAGTTTGCTGGTAGTTAATGCGTCTTTTCCCCATTTTTTTGGGTGTTTGATATACAAATGATCTGGAGAAATACAAAACTAAATTAAATTTACACGATTGTTGATTACAAAAGAAACATCATTTTTGCGATTTCGAGTTCCTGATTTCCGTCTCGATCAAGGTAGATTTGAGCCCAAAGCGGAGATGTTCTTGCAGCCAAAGTGCTCCTGGTAGTTCCTTCTCTTTCAGAGCAACCAATATATCAGTGCAAGGCCCTGCCAACTATGTCCCAGGTCCTCCATACTCCTTTTGCAAGAAGTCACTGAATATCTGGGTTGAAACAACAAATTAAATTGGTTAATTCTGAGTCGTTCAAATAGTAATGCAATCTAACTTTGTAGACATGGGAGTAGCCACATTGGCTATAGCGGTGTGCTCTACCCCATACATCCGAGTTCGAATCTACCTCCCAGCAGTTTAGACTTTAGCTTCATGCACCACATATTGATATTGTAGGTAGCAATAAGTTCAAAACATTTGCCAGAAAGAATGGAAGCTGTCTGGAAAATAATACAGGGGAGTTGAGTCAGATATTTGTCCAAAGGCTCAATTATTGTACTGTTTTACCGGTCAAGCAAAATTCGTGGCCTCACAGGCTCACTCACACACCACAGATATTAGAAAAGAAAGGAAACAAATGTTTTGCTGATTCACATAAAGGGTTGGCTTGCACCAAAAAAGTTGCAACTCAAGGGCCCCAAGTATCAATCTTTATCATACAATTGGGGTAAGAACTTAAAATATGAAAAGGAAATCCCTCATATCCCTTTCCCCCTCCAGCCGGTCACGGCTTGCATTTGAAATTAAAAGGTGGAGAGAGTTTCCAGATCAACTTTTTCGGTGCCAATAGAATCATCATTCCATAAGAAATCAGGGTTGAAAAGTAGGGCTCGTCTGGTAACCAATTCATCTTATATCGTGTCATACATTGTTGCCATACACTGTTCGAATGAAATATTTTGCTCACCGCTTTAAGTGGTGGTAAGCATCACCACCACATTAATTGCCATTAAATCAGACTAACGACTATCAATGCATTGGTGATGTGGTGACCAAAAATGCACTCCACTTCGAATTACAGTTTTTCCGAACTTCAACAAATCACAATAGTAAAGTGCAGTAATTATCCAACCAGAAAGCCAAAGGATCTGCTGAAATTTTCCAGTCATGGAAAAATTAGGTGACTACGCCTATAAGTGAGTCAGAAATCAAATCCAGCACTCAGATCACAGATTAGAGATGCCATGAATGCTAAGAACACGTCACATCGGTAATCAACTCTAAGTCACCACCAGAAAGTCAAGAACAATAAATGTCAGCCCATTAATTTTGCCCTAGAGAGTTTTGGGTGCACCACGAGTTCACAACCAAGTCCTATTTCTAGTACTAGATGATCCAGTACTGCTCATACAGAGTTAAATGTTCAGCATTCATCAATCATTTTTTACAAGCAAAATTGGGTCCAAAATTTCGAACTCCGGCATTTGCGGGGTGAGTACTTTTATCCACTTGAGTTACAAGCGTGAGTGAAAACAATGGCATTTTATTAGTTTCCCTCAAATTCATAATCATAGGCTAAATCATATTTTTCCAAGAAGCTAACAAGGCAGCATATGGTTTTGCTACATTAGGAGACAACAATAGTCAATTTTGTATTTGATTTGGTAATTTTCCTTGTGTAATAGTTCCTACTTCCTAGGGGTAGTAGAAGCCGCAGAGTATCCTCTTTGTACTATTCCTTTAATCCTTTCAATTAACTTCCCTCACATTACACTACTAAAGTTATCATTTTTATCAACTAATTGTTCCTCAGAGAAAAGGGGTAAAGGAAAATGAAAAACCCATTAGAAATATGAATCCAAATTTGGTTACAGGAAGATTAACATACCTCTGCACAGACGCCTATCACCACCGTGGAGGTCAGGCACAAAAGTCTCCTTCTCCTTCAACAGCCTCCCGGAATGCTCAGCCCTGAACTTCTGGGTATCCTGCAACATACAATTCAAGCTAATTACACAATCAAACATGCATTTCATATTCCAGAAAGAAAGAAAAAAGTCATGAATTTTCAAACATACTTGCAGGTTCTGCGAATTGGGTAATTGGGTCAGGATAAAGTATACTTGTGGGGCGTCGCCGCCGTGGCTCTTGGCGGCTATTCGGCGGCGTTTCAGAATATGGGTTTTAATGGCGGACGAAGAATATGAATAACGGCCGATTATTGGGTTTTGGAGGGAGGAGCGAGTGCTGGGCTCCGAACGAGAGAGGGCAAACAGCCACCATGGGTGTGTGGAGCGCCATTGGTGAGGAGTACACGACGACATACAGAATGCCGTATATGATTCTAACGACGTCAATATTATTTGAATTGGGCCGATTGGATTTGTCGTAGAATTGTAATGGGCCAGTATTTTAGGATCGCTGGCTAGCGCTTGGGTTTCAGATCTTATGGGCCTCTATGGCTTTCTGAACTACTGTGAAAATTTGATATAAGACTATCTGATTAGGGCAGTTTTGACATAACTTGTGATTGACGTATAAGATATTGCATGCTTTTTTAAGAGTTACTCTGCATATAACGTAGTTTCCGTGGGAACACAAGTTGTTCTATATGATCGTAACACAAAAGGAAAACTTTTAGGCGAGAATGTGTTATTGTGTGTGTAAAATAAGTTGTAAAATGAGAAAAATTTTAGATGCAAATGGAAACTCCTAAAGGTGAGAACAAAATGAAAGTTTTTTTTGAACCTTATGATAAAGTTTTGGATACTACATGTTATTGTACTTTGCTTATTACTTAGGAGCCGTGAGAGATTATAAATTACTAGTTTACTAACACATTGGGAGGAGCCAGTCAAATTTTGTTTTTCCTTAAAATGGGGACAAATGGATATCTTCGCCACGACAGCCACTTTTTGAAGAACCAGGTGGAAAAGGCAACTACAAAACAAGGGAATGTTAGGAAGACTAAATTTGTTGACAAAATTTTGAAAAGTAAAGGACATGGAAGTTGATGATTTGTTTATTACTTAAGCGTTGATAAACATACTCATTCTTATTGGTGATTCATCATTTAGTCTGCAAATTTAGTCTCCCTAGCATTATCCACAAAACAAATAGAGAGAAGAGCTTTGGAATAATTTCTAAAGTAAGGTGAAAAGTGTGTCTACTAATTAAACACGTTCTTTTTTTTTTTTTGGTCAACTAATTTAACACGTTAATCCTCACGCAATGTGATCTTTCTTTGCAACTTTGCATTAATAAATCAAACATTTTGGGGGAATCTTTATGCTAAACAAAATCATCCACCCCAATTAAAGCGATTGTTAGTCTATGGATAAGTTCACATCAAATTCCAAACTCTCCATTATGTTCTCTCTTTTTCTTTTTCTTTTCTCATTCTTTTAGAGAATCGATATTATACGATAAGAGGGAGTCAAATACGAAATTTCGAGTGAATAATTGAGTTCTTATTCGATTGAGATACAAAGTCTCCTTTCTTGGTTTCATTTTGAAGATTTTCTTTTTGTTTTGATTCTCTTTCCTTAGTGGGTAGTTGAACTGGAATGCACTAGAAATAATTGTTTATATGCATACCCTTACTCTTCTTCTTTTTGTAACGTATCCCAGATGCAAAGACAGAGGGGAGAAGTGCCATGCCACTTAAGAACTAGAGCATGTTCATGAGACAAAATAACTAATCAATACCATTATTCAATGGGGTGTGATAACCACACACCTCATTTTACTTCTCACACACTTTTTTAATTTTAGACCGTCGGATCGGATGAATTGAAGAAGATCAACGGACAGAAATTATCAAAGAGTGTGAGAAGTAAAATAGGATGTGTAAATAGCATACCCCTTAGCCAATTGGAATCCACAGCCCTTTTGAGTTTTGACTATTTTATACACGTGAGAACTATAAGTCGAGAAATGCTTTTTTTTTTTTAAACGAACAAAAGTGAGGGGTGAGTTTAGCTTGACAATGGATGAGCAATAATATGATTCAAAATCGTCTTTGGCGAGCATTGAACGTAACACCTCTCATTTATAAGTGAAGAAGAATACCACTAGGCAGTAATACTAAGTGACGAAAAATACTATTTAGTCATACAAAATTTATTACGTTGTTGATATTTTTTTGTATATTTGTCTTGTGTACATTAGTAGGGTTCACAAATACTCGAGTATATCAACAATGTAGTCGCTAGGCAGTTTTGTGTCTTAAATAGTATTATAAAACTCCAGATGTTAGGGAAAGAGAGTCTGAATAGCAGTTATCACATGCATCTTACATACCCTTTGATCAAGCTGATTCATTTATAGAAAAAAATGGCTCTTTACACATAAAAAGTCAAACATTTTCTATTCATACAGGCATACAAGATTTTTTTTATTTGCACCCCTTTATAGTATCTAAATACTGAGATCCTGGATTGTTGAATCATTGACCGCATATCCAACCATCAATTGCTCTTGAACATGCCATACGCCGTAATGTAGTTGAATTGTATATATGTATTTTGGTGATGCCACGCAGCAAATGGAGAGCCGCAAGACATGCAGGACTGCTGCTCATAGGTTTGGAGCTTTAATTAGAAATCATAATTCTCCTAACTGCTATCCGCTTCTGAAATCCATAGTAAATGCAAAATACAATGCAGTTGGGGAAAGGTCGATGCCAGACTCAGACACAGGCTCGCTCATGAATGATGTAATAAGACTACCCATCATCACATATCTCTGTCATTGAAGTTTCAGACTGCAAATCTTCTGAATACTTCTTCAGTTGCGGCGGTTGAGTTAAGATTTTTAAATAATGGGTTATAATTTCGACCGAAAAAAAATTATTGGACTATTTTATTGAGCAGTTAGTACAAACATGTCGATTCTTGCTAATATATGTCAACAACTATGATGATATGTAAGTCTAGTTAAGGATGGTTACAAGAAACTGCAGAATAATGTTGAAAACTGTCAAGACTTGTCAATTGAGGCATTTCTTTGACCATTTGGTGCACACAATAGAATCGCTCAGAAGAAAAAAGAAAACAAAGACATGAATGATAAATAAATATAAGAAGTAAGAAGACGTCATAATTTAGTTTGTCATACCTCTTTATAAGATATACACATATAATATTCATAAATTTTAAAGTTGTAAAAGTCATCAACAACTAATAACCCTATTCTGACTCCACCACAGCAGTTAAGTTAATGCAATTTCAGCCTATCCCATTCGCTTTTTTCGTTGAGAAGACAAAAGTGCAGAGCTTCTGTGCGGCCAATTGAAAGTCTTTTTGCTTTCCGCCCCACAACAGGAGGAAAGATTTTTGAAATTTAGTAATAATGGCGGTCAGTCGAGGTCCCTAGTGAGCATGGAGGCTTGGAAACTTGAACCAGCCCAATCAAGAAAATGGGCTCCGTCTGAACTTTGTGTGTTGTACATTACATTGGGTTGGTAATAAGTAAGTAACAAATTCCTGAGGGTGAAATATTACCATTATGCCCCTCATTGGGAAATACACAAACAACATCTAATCAAGTCTCTACCGTGCTTACGCACTACCCCCCTTGGGTAACAACAGCAATAAAACAATTTTATATTGTGAACTCACACAATTGAACACTTGTTCGTAAAACTTCTCTGTCAACAAGTGCTAAGCAAGGAAACTCCAAACTACGTCTCAACAGTGTTACAACCAAGACTAAAAATTGTAACCATAGTTACAAGCAGTTCTAACAGAAATAAGTGTCTAATACAATCATGCTACCACAAAAGAGCAGATAAACACAACATGCCATAAAGGTCCAAGTAAATCGTTCAGACTAGCCGTTAGTCTGAAGGTGAAATCTAGCCAATGACAAAAGTTACTACACGTGGCCTTCAAAAGACCTTCCCAATACTTGGTAGTAAAACTCGCATCATGTTGAGATACAATAGTGGCACACTTGCCATGTAGTAGAGACAACGTAGTCCGCAACGCCTTAGTAAGCAATTTTATAGAGAAGTTATCTCAAACTTAGTGAGAAAGTGACTACGTCGAGAAGGCTAAAAGAATATTCAAGAATTTGAGGATCAAAGCAAGTCCATCAAATCTAGAGTACGAGATAACCGGACTGGATGCATAACATCAAACTACAACAGTAGCTTTCGAGATATTTGATCACCATGGTAAGATTCATTCAACTAAGCATTTGTTGGGTGATTGAGAAATTAATGGTCAATATTGTGCTTCCAACGTCAACTATTCTTCCAGACAGTGCATTCGCTTCAAGGCAATACGAAGTGCAGTAAGGGTAGACACGTACCCAAGGTTAACTGGAATGCCTTTCAGTGTAGCGGGGTAAAAATGGAATTACCATCATAGTAGGTACTGATCGAATGCCAGACGATCCGATAGATTCAATACTGGGCACCTTTACCAAGAGGTGTGAAATGTTGTCCATTTGGACCAATGGAACACGAATTGACTCGTCAAGTCAATTGATAATCACCGTACATCACCAAAATCTCCACATGTACATGAAACTCGTACTAGGAGCGTATGGTAATATTTTCCTATCTCTACTCAAATATAGGAAGTGATTATAACCACACGAATAATGATTTGATCATTTGTAGGTATTGTCAAACCAATACTCGTGAATCTCGACTAGAATGGGATAAGACAAGCTAAAGACGTTCAAGGGTAGATACGTCATTTGTTGCTGTAGCAGTAAATACGTTTGCACGACTGGGATAATACACGATAATACAATCGTAGACATTTGGTTAAGTTCTTACAACGTCGTTGGTAGAATTTAGCTCTTTCCCAGTGAAAGTGTACTCAAGAAATTTGTGGGGTTGGTGAAGCTTTAGAACATGTTTCTCCACACAGAAGTGTCATCTAGCTTTTGAATAAAGATGATGACTGTTGACTTTAGGTCATGATTAAGATGGTTCATTTCGAATCGTTCTGACCATTGGAGAATAAAAGCGATACTCTGTTAAGCTGCCTCTGAACAGTCGAAAAATCTGAAGAACACGTCATCCTGGATTTCGAAATGATCAAGGTCATCAAAAGGTGTAAAACAGGGTTAAGGTGAGACAACACTTCAGTTGTCAAGAACTTTACTCATTTTCAACAACCCAAACTTATTTAACTTTCCTCGGTTGTAAGTGAGGAAAACACTGTAAACGAAAAGTTCACCAAAAATTTGTTGATAAATCGACAAGATCAAATATATCTTAGTTTCGCGATGCTTTGCGAGAATTTCAACCTTCCTCCGCTAAACCCTTTTGGAAAAAAATGAAAGGATGTCGTTTACCAAGATCACGTCTCCCCAAAAAGTACCAACTTAGCAATGGTTACTTGAGGGAATCGTAAAAGGTTGAGTGTCAGCATTCCCGAAGACTCAATTTTGATGTTGAAATTGAGGAGAGAGTCGTTGGTAAGACTACTCCGAATTTTGTCAGACTATAAAAGAACTCCCAGTTTCCAAAAGTTGATCAAGGAGACCAACAACTCGAAATAGGACTAATGGTTTTAGTAGTCAACCGATTGAATTGGTGACGTATATGTATGATTCTAAGGTTTGACCTTTCACCTTTGTGGATAGGTTTGAGATTCCCTAGACAAGGAATTTGGTTGGATAGGCGACAAAGGCCCTCTAAAAGAGTTACGTGTCGTCTTCTCTTAAGGACACGAGAGTTGTTCGAAAAGACGCAAAGAAGAACTGGTGTAATACAGAAAATGGATTGACGGTGTACTTTTCATTATTTGGTGATATCCCAGGTAAAATTTTGGAATAGGATGCCAAAGGTATACGTCCTCAAAACGTACTATACTACTAACCAACTCTACGACACGAACAAAAAGTCTTCACAGTTTTCTCCAAACTCAAATCACTCTAATAGCGAGATATTAACTCGTACCTAGATTCTATTGTTTACCTGTGGAAGTGATCGAGAGGTGGCTAGTCGAAGAGGTTTTGTTTACCTAGGTAGGTGATAAGGTAAAAACAACCATGAGTTTACTATACTAATACAAAGCTTGTTCCTAAGCTTCCACGATTCTAGTTTATTCGGCTCAGGTAGCCACTGTAAATCAGTCTGTCAGTAACGCCACTAATTAACGCGCTTAAGATATTTTAATATTATTCATTACCCTGAAACTGTGAACCGGCATTTTTGGCATAAAGGTATGACTCCCAGATACTAGTACATGTGTCTGGTATTAGAAATCATACCACCGAATGCTGGTCAACAGTCTCTGGATATCGGAAAGCATCGTCAATTAGTAGCGTCACCGTAGGCTGATTACGTGTTAAAGCCCATTCGGTAGTAAGCTTCAGGTGATTTTCAAGTGAAGTAGTTCTTTGATTCTAAGAGGATTTGATTACTGCTTTTGGGATTTCTGCTACTCTTAGGATATGACAACTCATACCTGTAAGCTTATACTCACCCAAATGATAAGTATAACAACGAAAGGAAATCTGGGAATTAACGTTGGTTGGAAAGTCTCAAGGCTAGAAAAAGAACTTGCTAACCATTTACTTTGGAAATGAACTTAAACGGAAGTCGATCTTCCTCTTGAAGATCCAGAATGGTCACTAGACGTTGAAGATATTAGTGCTATCAGGGACCAAAAGTGATTGTCCCTGAGATGATCTTCCGTCAAGTGCTACCACTTTAGCACCAGGTTGTCGCTCAAGACATTTCTAGAATCTTGACGAAGTAAACTTAGTAGGAATTTTAAGAGATAGTATACTAATAGGTTCTACCGAAGAAACAAAACCATTTCTGGTTTCGTATCACAAAACCATTTCTGGTTTCTTATCACGAAGGGTTCGTAAAAACAGTGGGAAAAAACGATAAGATTGATCGGTAAATCCTTGGTCAAACTCAACTTTGGATGCATTAGTCCGGCTGCAGGGCTATCAACTCGTTCCCTAAAACGGAACTTTCCTTGTTAGGAAGGTTCGTCGTATAAAGTCTAGGGGCGATTGCCAAAACGATTTTCCAAAAAGAAGACAAGTCGTCTAAAGTACCCAAAACTTAGGGAAAAGTTAGCACGTTTTTCGTGCTCAACGAGGTGGCAAGATTCGCAAATTAGGTTTAAGAACCAAGAATGCTCACATCACGCGTGTAATGAACGCAATACTGCCCAAACTCATACTCTAATACCAAACTGACACACCCCGACCCGGAAAGTCTACTTGGACTCCGAATCGAGTTGTGCTGACCGACACTTGGAAGGTGACAAAACCATAAAATGTAGTGTAGTGGAAGAAGAATGTGAATAAATTTAAACCTAAAAGTGCCTAATCAAAGGAGTGCACAGGTGAGCGGGATTGAACCTTTTTCACACGTGATGTTAGAGCATAAGACAATATAATGAATAGGATGAGGGTTATACCACTGAAGGTAACCATCTCCTGAGATTTCTCAGAATCCTCGTGTACACGTAAGCACATCTACTAAATCTGGAGGGGTGAAAAACAAAGTTGAGTGGGTCAGCAAAACAACGTTTGTAAAAAAACGTTTATTTTCGAACATATTAACTCATCGCCGTAAAACAAATGTAGTTTCCTTAAAACATACTACCTAAGTATGTAAACAATAATACAACATCAATATAACCAGAAATATGCCAAGTCATGATATATCAAATGCTACAGTAATATAATCATGTGATAATCAAGTATAATCAATTGCACATCAATCCATGCTAGCACATGAGTCGGAGTCGCATAATGCAACCTGCACGACAGGACTGGG
>JAOTRO020090664.1:0-14051 GCA_028566515.2 Pyracantha coccinea | reverse complement strand
TTTTCCTTTTAAATTCAAAATAGGGTTACAAAATAAACCCTAGCATTTCCAAATCCTTGAAACGCTCGAGGGTATTTCCGTCTTTTCACAACCCTTTTCCTGGGACGGGTGGTGACAGTAGGGTTTGATTATTGAGTGTGGGCTTATTGATAAATTTTAGTTTAATTGTTATTTTCATCTTATACTTGATAATAATTAAGTAATTAAATAAAATTGACAATTCATATTTAAAATCTAAAATAAAAGAAAATTGATGTTATATGAGTTCAAATAAATCTCTTGTCACACACATTCCAATTTCCAATCACCAAGCAAGAAACAGTAAAAAGAAAACGGGAATTCTGAGCATGGAGGAAGAAATGACAGGGTGCTTTGAGACCAACGGCAGGTCGTATAGCCCTCTTTTAAGTTACTTGGCCGAAGCGACGTAGTTCTGTCCAGGGTTTAAAAACTGAAAATACATTTTCGTTTCTTCTTCTTCTCGGGCATATCAATCTCAGTCTCTCGCCGCCGTCGCTTGCCCTGGTTGCCCAATCTCTGGTGGGAAATATAGAAACCGGTGGAGGGAAATCCCGGCGGCTGGATGGCCGACAACTGCCCACCTTTGCAATAAAGTGCGTCCGCCCTTGCGACCATCTGCTTCTTGAGTAAATCATTGGCGATGACGAAGGTGCAGCAGTAAACCGAGTTCCGGCACACAATGATCTGTAAATCCTGCCCGGTTCCGATGCATTCCGAAATTTCGGCATCGCCTTGCTCTTCCACTCAAACCGGTTGCCTCTCTAAAACGTACCATTGAACCCGAAGGATCGCAAACAAATGTTTCGCGCTAGAGAAATCTTGGTCCGGCTCCCTAAACGTTTCAAACCCACAACAATCTTACAATCAAGGAGAACATTTTGCTCCAAACCCTCCACAAATGCCAACAATACTAAAGCCGAGGAGACGAGTGTAACTTCTTACCAGGAGCAGTATAAGCAGCTGGAGAAGCTCGACTTCATGACCGCCACCAAAATGCTCTTCACTGCTCCGCCTTCGAAAAAGAAATTTGGGTATAGTTTTGATTCGAATAGTCTGCAACATAGTGCTGTTTTCTTGTTCTTTTGATTGTTCTGTACGTTGGTATTGCTTTTGCGGTGATTGGAACTGCTGGGTCGTTTTCGGTTCTCTTTGGCATTTCGTCGAACTGCTTGTGTGCATGTAGGTAGATAATTTACATAGCTGGGATAGTGTTGAAATGGAGGGTTTGTTGAAATTAGAAGGAGCCAGGTGGGTGTTTTAAGGTTTAAATTGATCGAATGTTGGCAAATGTTGTGTGAAAATTTGAATTTGGACCCAGCTGCTAAAGCACTAAGCTAATTCTGGTCTTGTATTATTTCAAGTTATTGAAGGATATGAAAATGTACAAGAAATGTTGGTGTATGGGTAAAATGTTAAGAGGGTATGTATTTTGGTCGAGTCCAAGTAAATCATTTATATTTTCGGGTCCGTTTTTGTTAAAATTTTCCTATTGAGTTAAAAGAAAAACAGAAGTTCAATGCTTACGTCCTTGGTAATGGAACAAACGAAGAATGTTTTAGTCCTCCGAAAGGGATTCTATATATTCTCACCATTTTGCAGCAAAGCCTTTTTTCTTTTTTCCATTTGTGTAGGTTAGTTTACCTTGATTTCTGTCTGTGCGGTGTAGATTACTTTCCAAAGAAGCTATTAATGACAGATATTTCTGTACTTTGAATATCGTATTGGTATCTTCCTTTAAGTACTGAGACATGTTTTTTGCCTGGTCAGGCTCGATTTCCATTTGGTACAACTGTTCTTTTGTTGCATGCCTTCCTTGGGTACGTATCACTTTTCATATTTGGTTTCTCCTGTGGTTACACATCATTATCTGAAAACTTATTTCATGTAACAGCTGTGTATCTGGTGGCTCAGTATGCTCGCTATGAAATTAGAAGAATGGAAGCGGTAACTAAACATTTATGTTTTTGTGCTGATCTTGAGCTTAAAATAGTGCATATGTAGTATAGTCTCTTGATTGGATTGTATGCCATTGTGTGTTTTTATTGTGAATATCTCATTTAAGAATGAGAAAAACAAGACAAACTCAGGAAACCAAAAACAACTAAGCAAGATAATTAACACCAAGAATTTACGTGGTCCAGGTATGTGCCTACGTCCACGGGGCATCAACAACAATAAACTTTCACCATATCAATGATGAGTACAATGAATAATCTTGCCAAGCGTCTAGGATTAAGACTTGACGAAAACCCTGAAAGAACAAGAACAAGAAATACACCCTTTATCTCTTTTCATTTCTCTAGCAAACACTTTGCCCTTACAATATTCTCTCGCTCTTAACTACTTGAGTGGTATACAACTTATTGTTTTGCTCTTGTTTTTTTTGCTCCAATTCAAAACTAGCGCAATAGTCCTTTATATAGACATAATATAAGGATTACTGAATTTACAATTGGCAACCTGGACGCTCCTTATGTATCTGTCGAAACAACCTTTGCAGAAAGAGGTCGCACTGCATCTTTTACTGATACACTCATCTGACTGGTTCACCACACACACACACACACACTTGTATTTGGCTATTACCAACTTTATACCAAAAGAAATGCACTATGGCCACACACATATAAATGCTAGCTGAATATTGGATCCTTAGAAGCTCACGGGTGCAACATTTTTCCTCCAACTTTTCAAAGTGAACATTCTAACTAATCATGTACAATCTGAATTCTTTTACCAAACACCAAATTTTTTTCTTTCCATCAATACTCAAGAAAGTTTCAACTCATTGATTAACTTCAAAGATGGAGCATTGCTTTTTAACACAGAAACATGATCATGTCAAGTTCGATAAGCACATATTTGGAAATTGAGCAAGATATATGAGTATCACTAAAATGCCTTGACTTGTCCAAAATCTCCATCTCAGGAACAGGAGATGAAAAAGAAGAAAGAAGAAGAAGCGAAGGCAAAAGAAATAGAAGTAAATGCTACCGAAGAAAAGGAAGCAGGATCTGTTCCAGAGCTTTTGGAGGTAAAAGTGAGACTGGATAAACTTGAAGAAGCACTGAAGGAAATAGTGGTTGAATCGAAGAAGCAAAATGCCAGCGGGTTAACAAAAGATCAAGAAGTAGGTAGGGAGAAGAAAGATAGTGTAAAAGAGGCAATTAACACTAGTAGTTCAGATTCCAGCAAGCCCTCTGAGAAAGATCACCTTAGTAAACAGGATTCTGGAGAATCAAGAACGGCCGTTAGCAAAGAGAGAGTAAATGGTCAACACCCGGGTCCTAATGCTTCCTTGAAGGATCAGCGGGGCAAAACCGAAGATGGAGGGGCTTCTCAAGATGCTAAGAGATGAAGTCGTCGGTTACTTATTGTCTACAGTTTTGGTTGTAGCTTAGCATTGGCAACAGGTAACACGTCATTTGAACAGGTTAAGTTGATTTATAGGTGGGAGTACGTTGCGAATTCGATGTTCTTTTTCTTCATCGAACTTTTTCTTGCAAAATGAAATAATACTTAATTGTAGAGCTTTTTTTCCCAGAAATGATTAGTGGGAACATCTTGGAGACTAGGCTTTGGTTGAACGATATGTTGCCTATGAATGTGATGGTTATTTTCAAGTTTGCTGGTCTACGATACAAGTTACACACTTCTTGCTTGTGATCGCGCTCGAGAGCAAAGGTGAAGAAACAAATGAGAACTAAAATATCAGGCCGATTCCTATTGTTTGAAAGCAACCATCACTCCTCTGTAACTTGGTAAAAGTATTCATTTTTGCTCTTGAAGTTCCGAGTTTGATTCTTTCTCCGGCAATATAACTTGTATAAAAAGTAAAAATACAAAGACAAATAAGAGAGATTTATGCATGTCACCATCGATTAATCATGAAACAATTGTATATTTGTGATTAAAAAAATGATCCACACCTCTCTCCTCTTACACTACTTTGTTTTATCCACGGCATTGGGTTGAATGAATCGAAGAAAAATTAATGGAAAAAAAATAAATATAAATGTACAGAAAGAGAAAAGTGGTGTTGTATTTGAGATGTCGTGAGTTTGAAATTCCTTTTTCCTGTTAATCATAAAAGAGAAATAATAACCATGCATTATCTTATGTAATTCGACAACATGCATAAACTTTTTCAGTCCGACGGCTAAAAATAAAAAAGGAGAGTAAGAAAAGAATCAATAAAACTTGACCGATTATTGGGCTGGACTGTCATTAAGGAGGCCTTGCCAAGCACTAGTCCTTACAACCCAAACTGGGCCCACCAACAGACGGGTCCTACCACCCTTTGATTTGTGACTTTGTCTTCCAACTCTCAATCCCTTAGACCCTTAAACCCTAAAACCCTCTGAAACTGCAAAATATTCCGAGGAGTCTCATCCATGGCGCGCCTAATCCGGCCCCTGAGAAAATCCACTCTTTTTCCTTCTTCTTCCAGAATCCCAATTCAGCAAACACCCACTTTGCATTTCGCACAGGAAAAACAAGTCATCCTCTTAAACCCTTCACTCCAACCACCGCAATTCCGGCGAACTTACATCTCCGAAATGCGCAAATCGGCCTTCGAAGGCAACATTCTCAGACTCCTCCGGAGGGAAATACAGTACGAGCTCGATCACTCTCCTGCCACTCAGGTACCTACATGATTCATCCACTCCGCTGTCTTTTGCTCTTAAATTTCAAATTTTGACTTACGGGAAGAAGTGGGTTAGGCTTTGTTTGGTTGATGAGAATTCGAGGGACGAGAAGGGATTTATTGGATTTCGAGAATTGGGTTGTTGGGTAATTTAGTTTATGTGGCGTAGGATTGGAAAATTTCATCAACCTGGAAAATAAGCATTTCTCTATTTCGGGGCTGATTGGTTACTTGTTAAGAAAAATGGCACGCTCCAAAAACACAAATGAAATCTTTCGAATAGGTTTCTAGATACCGAAAGGTGCAATAGAAGTCCATTCAGTTCGATTGGTTTTCTGGTAAATCCTTATGCAATATATTTGAAGTTTTTGTTAATTAAGACCGAGCCAAAAACAAGCTACTAAAAGAGCTAAAATTTTGGCTTGGTTAAATTGCAATCCGCAAGGCGAGATAATAGATTGTATTCAAGATGTTGTTCCTTCCTGAGTTGAGTTTTCTCAGCCATCAATCATAGGATTAAGACTGGATCTACACATTCTTCCCTTCAAGGACTCCGCTTAGATGCGACAGGCACTAAGTTATGGTCAATGGTTAGCTTTTGTAATCACAAGTTAAAGCACTCTTAAATGATATCTAGAAAATTCCCTTTAATTATTTGGGAGTCATATTTTTTTTTTTTTTGAGTTTTAATGACGAATTTTTTTTCTGTTTTTCAGCCAGTTACAAAATTTAAGTCGTTTACAGTTAACGACCGGCCTGGTGAGCAATGGATAACCATGAAGAGAAAGTTTGGAGAGAAAGAAGACATTAAGATTGAAGCCACGATGTTTGATGGATCTGTTCCTGTTCTGAATTCCAAAGGTGGTGCTGGCCTTGGAAAAGATGTGCAGCTTCACATTACAATGATTGTTAATATCTCCAAGAAGGAAGGCGGCAATGTGTTTGAGATTATGTGTTCAGCTTGGCCAGATACTATAGAGATCAACAAGCTTTTCGTCCGAAAACCTGAGAAGATGCCAGCTCATCCTTATGCGGGTCCTGAGTTCAAGTATGATTTTCTATTTAATCTCCTTTTTATATATTACTATATGAGGAACATTAGTAACATAAAAAGAGTTAGAGGTTAAGTAAAATTCTTGATTTATCTGAATTTTGTAGAACTCTTTTGTGTCTTCCCCCTTTTCCTGTCTTTTGTTGTTGTTTATGGTTGTGATTTTTTTCCTTTTGTGTATTGATTTTCTATATTTATAGAGTATAGAGTCTGAAAGCTGATTTGTACTTCGGTAATATTTTCTTCTGCTCTCTAAATGTAACTGTTTATTTGTTTTGTGGTTTATGTACAGGGAACTTGATGATGAGTTGCAAGACTCACTTTATGAATTCTTGGAAGCGAGGAGTATAAACGATGATCTTGCTATTTTCTTGCACGAATACATGAAGAACAAAGATAAAACTGAGTTCATTAGATGGATGGGGACTGTGAAATCATTTATTGAAAAGAAAGTAGAGTGATTGTGCAGCATTTTGGATGACCTTGATTTATCAATCCTGTTTGCATTGAGTAATGAAATTGGCATGATTATGCAAGTGGAGCTTCCTCTTATGTTTTTAAATCTTTCTTTGTTGTTTTAACTTTCCATCTGAGAAAAAAATTATGAAATTATGTAACTATTAATTTTGAATGCTTTAGACAAGTTGTTGCATTAGGTCATCAAAAATAGTAGAAGAGCCCTCTAGTGGTGGCATATGCCATCTGTTTACGTTCTAAAATTTGTTAAAACTGTCTTCTTTTCTGTTTCTTCTCAATCAGCACCAAGATCTATGCCCTAACATCTATCAAGCTTTACTTGTGGGTCTCTTTATTTACCATGGTTTCTCAGTCCTACCATGTTTTAGGTAGATCTTCTCAACATAAGTAGTAGGTTTAGGGTTCAGGGTTTTCGTTATGGGACTTTCCAGCAGTCATCATATCCTGTGGGAGATTTATGCTATTTTAATAATTCCTGCCTCAGCTAGATTAGCTGCTTGCAGCATTATGACACTACTTGCTGCCAGTTATGCATTGAGACTAAGGGGTTAAAGTATGCATGCCATATGTTCACGGTACAATGAAATATGATCATGTGATGAGATGATTATTATGCTAGAGAAGGAAGCCATTTTGAATTAAGTAGCAAAAAGTGTATATTTTGCTCATGTGGCTCGTGCCATGGCAGATTTTCTTTGATCATGCAGGGAGTTCACCTTAGTTGAAATATAATTTCCTTAATGAAGTGGAAAGTTTGCATTTTCTTCCATGTTACGTTCTATGTCTGCTTCGGTCATTGTATTTATCCACTTGATCACTTAACAGATTACACTACTTTTGCTCTAGCTTCTTTCCCACTAGCTTTCGTCATCTTTTGTTCCTTAGACACAAATTTCATGTTGCAAATGTGCTTCTGCTACATAGAATAACAATTATTCAATTTTGTTGTAGCTCCATAAATTTGAAGATTCACTTTGAGATAAGTGCGATCTTGGAAAGTGGAAACGAGCTGTTGCAGGTCGCAATCAGGTTTAAGACTATTGGTGGTGTGTAGATGGATTATGCTCCTGGATCATGCTGCTTGCTGATGTTGTGGCCAGAATTCCCTTCTCATAGAACTTCCGCATCCACTTTTCCCAGTCATGCTAACGAGTATCAATGTAACGTCTGCATCACTTCCCTTTTCTCTTTTTAGTCTTAACCATGTATTCTCCTTTGCTGCAGGATTGCTTCAGCAACTGAAACTTAGAGAGTAATGTTTGTTTCTAGCTTTATAGTCTGAACTAAATTGCAATCAGGCGGAAAGTATCGATGTCTTGGTATGTTGATATCTCGGACTTATGGTCCTGGCTTTATGAAAGATGCTCTATAGTACTATCTACTCTTGGTGAACTTCACATTCCACTACAATATGCTTTACCATTGATAGACAGACATGCCAATGGTGTGGTGTATATTGGTCAAACCCTGGATAAGATGAAAGTCTAATCCTCTTTAGTTTTGAGCAATATGCATCAGTTCCAAATCTCATGTCATGTTATTTTCGTTATCTTTGCTGGTCTGCGTCATACTTTCTCACCTCTAATTCCTGAATTGGGTTGGACTATAATTCGTTCGATCCTGTGAATGGTAGTCATATGTTCTTGACCGGAATGACGGTGCTACTGATTACGACACTTCTAGGCACGAGCACCGTAGGAAATGAGAATTGTTGTGTCGTGGTCCACAAGAGTGTCATACTCGTCTTTTCAATTTCGACGTCCCTTGCTTCGTGTGTAGATTTTTGATTTCCCCTCTTATTTATTGCAAAGTTTGTTGATCTTAATTTCAAACATCATTTTGAAGTTTGATTTTCAAAGATTGGGTGTACATAGATGACCATCGAATTGAGATAAACTGTCAATTCAAAAGCAAAAAGCCTTTGATTGACCCATTTTTATGGAGAAACTGTGTCATTTAGAAGAGTTTAGACATTGTTGAGAAAAACAATCGATTCAAAAACAAAATTGTTGAGATAAATGGTCCATATGAGTCTCTCTTTAAGGGCTAGTTTGGAGTTGTTGTGTGGTAAAAAAAACGTTGTTTCTGGAAGCAGGAGTAAAGCAGCTTTTGCTTTCTATTGTTTTGGACCCATGATTTTGATTAAAAAAATTCTTTTTTTATTTACCAAACATAATTTTAGCCCAAGCTTTTTAAAAAAATAAATAAAATAAAAAAATTCAGCAATGTCAAACCACCCCTAAGCTTACCATGTAGACTCAGAAATCATTGGTGATTACAGAACTAGGCTTGGTCAAGTTGGGCAAAGCAGTGTGCTCATTCCTTTACGCTCAAGTTCGAATTCCCCTTCCCATAGTTTAGATGAAAATTTGGACAATTAAAAATCCTTGACCTATCGGCACTGGGCAGGTGTCAGCCCCATACATGGTCTTACGACAATTAAATTTGGTGTAGAATTATTTTATAAACAAATTGCTGTGAGAGCACAATTTTCAAATTTGGTGAACTCTCAAAACCCAAGTAATTTCAAGAAAGCGATAGAAAAAGAATTATGTGCGTAATTATATCTTAAGTGTGCAATTAAACGTTGATTGATGATGGTTTGGTAATCTCCCTTTCTCTTCTTTGAATGGGACAAACTTAAACCTCCACTAATCAAGTCTTAAACAATATTCAAATCTTACAACGACAAGTAATCTCGTCATTAATTATTATAAGATCCTAATGGAGAAAGACTTGTTCTTGGTTTAATTTTTCACCTAATCTCATTATTTCAGCAACTTGAAAGCTCCACATTCACATGCAGCCTCTTTATCCAACTGGTGTTTGTTAAGTGTTTCTTAATTTGGGGGCAAAATGAAAGCTTTTCAATATTTAAATGCCAAAATGGTAAAAGAATGAGGCGTTGTAACACAACTATATGGACACCCTAACTAGTTTGCGGCTAATGGCAGAAACCCAAGACTTTTACGTTCACTTCTACAAGGGAAATGATAACCATGCTCTTTTTTCTGTTTGTTCACACTTGTGTTTAATCTTATTTGTTGTTTTTGTTTGATTATTCAGTTTGATGACAAGAAATGAAGACGACTGTATGGCGGGAAAAAGTATGTGTAGTTATTCGTTTCCTTTGGACATTCTCCTTTCACCTTTTTCCTTCACCATTTGCATTATATAATGTCGTAGGATGATTGAAATGCTCATTCTCTAGGTAAAATCCGTCGAGAATGATTCGCTGAAAAAGTTTCATCCATATTGGAAGCTACTTTATTTTTAGTTTATACATCGGTTAGTCTTTTTATTTTACAACTGATTTGGATGTTTTCTTATGCGGTGATGATTTTTAATAAATGACCTAAAACATAGATGATTCAGAACATTATATGACGACATCAAGACGAGAGAAAGTAGCTAGCATAGCCAACTTTACGTTCATTTTCAAGACTCTTGACATCTTGTCTTCCTATCAAAACCCCTTGTTAATCTGAGATTTCAATGACAGTTAACTGTCATAGTGAACAAATTTCAGTCACTTTTACATGTTAATCCTAGGATAATCATGGTCTTGATGACTAAGCTGATATAGTAAACATCAAATGGATCTGGACCCACACAAATTAGAAGTGGCCTAATTATGGAAGAGATTTTGTGGCTAAGAAATCAAGGCAATCGAGATTTACCCACAATTTAATATTGAGGTTAGGTAGAGGTTGAATAGAGTCTGTCAGCTTTTTGAAAGAGTAAATTGTCGTGACTTGGTCACCTATTTTTGTGAGAATAAAAATATTGAGAAGAAATTATTGATGGGGTAGGGAGGATAGCTATGAGATGAGCGTGATTAATCATTATAATGTGTCTTTCACATGGCTTGTTACATTACACCAACCTCTTAGATCCAAATAGCACTAGCAATAGAGATGGTCTATTATTTCAACTGCAGGTGGGTCAAAAACCCATGTCATTTAAACCATCATGTCAAATTAAAAGTAGAAGTAGGAAATGACAATCACAAGATTCCAAATCTTTGCACGTTTTGTGGACCTTACAAACAAATGTTTAAGATAGGCATCATCCTCAAGGTCTATCAGATGAACACAGCACACACCTGGGTGCTGCGCGACATAATATCGGATGATCAAGTATTAAGCAGATTTGGTAGTATATAAGTTGACTAGAGGAGTATGCTCTCGTACTCAAGTTTCACCGTCTTTTAGAATATTGTTCGAAAGCAAAAAAAGAGTAAAGTAATCAAGGCTAGATTTATGAGTATTTGTCTAAGTACTCGCTGGTTTAGTGTTCTATTTTTTCTTAACAGAACATATAAAAAGTATCAACACAACACTCAAAAAGAATTAAAAATCAAATTCTACATTTTTTTTAATGCAAACAATATTGCTATTTTAATTTACACTAGAGAAAGGGAGAGGGGTTTGAATCCGGAATGTTGTGGAAGGAAGAAGAAAATCGTAACCACTCAAATAATCCACCACTTGTAGAATCAAATTCTATATCACTATATGAATTTTGGGAGCATTAATTTGCATTTAGTCCATCTTCAATTCTAGCATTTAGCACTTCTCTCTTAAAAATAAAAGAGAAAACTGAACAAGTAAAATTTATGCTAACGCCTGTTGATCCTTAACAGCTAATCTAAAGTATTAAGAACCCAATTAAAGGAAGAGCAATTTGCTGGCTTTAGAGTAATGCTAGGGAGATCAAAATTTTTAAACCAAATTATTTGTCATCAATAAGAAACAAACACGTTAATTGACACGTTAATTAATAATTCAATCATCTATAACCACATAATTTAGTTTGCAATTTTAGTTTAAAAAATTTAATCTACCTATCATTAGTCCTGGCTTTAAATAGGGAATTAAATTCTCAAATTAATTGATCTTTGAGTTACTGGTACACATCACCATGCAAATTCAAAGTTCTGATGCCCAACTTATAGATCGTCAGATCAAATGTTAGATGGATCACAACCGTTGAATTATTAAAAAAACAAAAAATGTGTCACAACATTTGGAATTGGGATTTACATTCAAAGCCAAAAATTTTAAAACAAACTTCTCTGAAAATGTCAACCTTAGCTAAAGGGAATGTACAAAAGTTGCAACTCATACATGAAAACCAAAGATAGAGGAAACCCGAAATTGATCAGTTAACATGGATGGGTTTAAAATTTGGAGAAAAAAAAAAGAAAGAAAAAGAAAACTGGGAAAGGGCTTAGAGCTTGAGGGACAAGTCAAGCTTCTGCAACTCATCTTGCTTAGTATTAAAATGGTCAACACTACTATTACTCCACCATAGCCCTCCAATTCCTTCCGTCTCTGGAGAAAACTTCCGAACATTAGTACTATAGGAAAACCTTCCAACACCGCCACTCGATGAGGAGGAGGAGGATCCTATGCCGCCACCCTGCACATGAAAAACATTGTTGGGTGGAACAAGCCGCCCGATCGCAGGTTGTTGATCAATTGGCCGTCTCAGCCACCCACTATTACCATTATGTCCTCCAATGGTGTTTGTTTGGTAACAAGGCTTGTGAATTGTGGAATGCACTTGTATGCCAAGTGACCTATTATTGAAGGACCCATGCAAAGGGAGAGATGCCATGCTGGAGAATCTGTATGAGGAGAGTAAACTTGGAAGCCTATCTAAGGCATCTGCTTCTGCTGCAGCACAATTACTCTTGAGCCCTTTTTTGGCAAGTGTTCTCTCTCTCTTATGGGCATTTTGGTGCCCTCCGAGCGCTTGTGAACTGTAAAATTTTCTCTTGCAATAATTGCAGGAGAAAACCCTTGGCTCGAAATCAGTAGTGGTGGTACCTTTGGGACTGGAAGTCTCTGATGAAGAGTTTCCTGATGTGTTGTTTGAATCAAAACGGTTGATGAGGTTGAGTTCCAGCTTCGCCTCGTGATTGGATTCCTTGTTTGAGAGGCTTAGATCCAATGCAAGATTAGGGTTTTGAGCTTGAGGGTGTTCATGGTGATGATCTTGCACTAGTTGTTGGTTCTGTGCGTTTGGGGCTTCCATATTTGAGACTTGGATTAGGTTTGGTCGTACCGGTGCCTCTGAGGGTGAGAAACTGCTTGAGATTTCAGAGAGAGAAGGATCAGGTGCTTGGGGGCTTCATGGTGAAAAGTTGTGAGAATTTTCTCCTTCTGGATTGATGTGAATTGAGGGGGTCTAATATTATGCAAGAAGAATAATATGTTTCTGATATATTAGTAATAAAGGCTGTGTCCTATGTATAGAGGGTTAGACCACTGTTTTACAGTTAAAAGGTCTCAATATTGCAAGACTTAAGGAATAAGAAGAGTACTATAGAGAAAGAGAGAGGGTCCTATAAAGGCAATGTGATTGAAACTAATGAGGAACATCCATGTAGCTCTTTTTCTTGCATATACCTCTCTACTGTATCTTTTAACTTTTTGTTTGTCTCCTTGACATTTGTGGCCTACAGGGATTTAACCTTTTCTAGGCACACACTATGCAGTCATGGATACAACTTATCGCAGACCAGACTACAAATCCAACATAGAGTGAGGATTTAATGATGCATGTTGTGTAAGTGAGAGTTCCTATGTCTGAATTTTTTTTCAAAATAATAACCAATTTGGAGGATTTAATGGATGAATGTTCACTTGTAAATAAGAGTTTTATGTTCGAATTTTGTAAATGATAAATTCAGTACCAATTTATTTATCCACCCATTAATGCAAATATATCGTGGTATAAAAAAATGAATGCATGTTCAAAATTGTAAATTTGGCCATAAGGGCAACACAAATTCAATGTTGGAACTGATGATCATAAAGGGGTGGTCGAGTTATAGGAATTACATACTTGAAAAATCATCATGGCAGTCCTATGGGATTCTTGTAATTTGGCTTAAATTTAAATTTTGTTCCTTTAAATTACATAATTCTCGTACTTTGTTGGTTGTCTCAGTTAGGTCCCAGCTTGTTATTCCATCAATATTTTGTAACATAAGAGTCATGTGACTGACCCTCAAGTAGAACAAGAACCTTAGTCCTATTAGCTTGACTTGGATTTCAATTCGATCTTTGTAGTTTCATGGTAATGCAAAGAGACCATCTATTTAAATTATATTTTAGAAACAATATGATTGATTGTTAATGATTGAATTATTATGTAAATGTTAATTAATATGTTTATTTTTTTTATTAGTGACACGTCACATGATTTACAAATTTGATATGAAAACTAATTTGTCTAACACTACTCGTAACGTCATAGTTTCAATCAAGTCTCGTAGTTAACCTTGATTGCAATCGGCTAATTGAAACTAAATTTTTAATTGGATACTTGATTTTTTTTTTTTTTTTAACTATTCGAGTCGATTGCAACCAATTGTTAACTGTGGGACGTGATTGGAAAAATACAACTGCATGCGTGGACTAAATAGGAATTCAAGTCCAACTACAGAAGCAAAATTTTACACGTACATTATCCGGTCAAAATAATTGATTGAAATTTGAACCTCAAGCTGGGACCTAAGTGAAACAACTAGCAAACTACAAGAGCTTGATTAAAACAATTGAAATTACATGGATGAAATTGAAATTTCCCGATCCTGTATATAATGTATAGGATTCATTTAAAGCAAACCACACATCTAATATCCCATTGCATTTACTTGGAAAGTTCTCATTGACAATCTTAAACATATGTATGATTGATTTGAAAAGCGAATCCAAGATGTAATAAAACCTTTTAACAAAGTGACAGAGTCGGCTCTCAGGTAGTCAGAAGAGGCGGAATCAAGGGCCCTAAATTTTTGTTTTTTAATTAATAGATATATGTTATATATAGTAAATGTAG
>JAOTRO020090399.1:0-14052 GCA_028566515.2 Pyracantha coccinea | reverse complement strand
AGAGTATTTTTGTCAAACCAATTAACTCTTCCACTTGACGAGAATATTGACAGATTTTTCATAAAATAATTTACAGCGGACAAATTCAAAGATTACTTCAATTGATTTTTATTGTCAAGAATTAAAATACGAAGTTACATCAATATCAGAAACCATTGTACCTCAAAAACATAATTTTTGAGACTCTTTTCGCCTGCTTTTTTTTCTTTCTGAATGGTAATTCGTGTATATATTATATGTGTAAATAAAATATGAAAAATGCATGTCATCAGCACCCCATTTAAATTGCATACATCAACGTCTATGTTTCCCAACTTACCATAAAAAATAAAATTCAACTAATTGAGGATGTCGTCCTAGACGGATCCATTTCATCAATCATCTCATCACCAAACAAGTACATGATCATTCTTCTGGCAAGACTTAAAACGTGCTTATGTGTGTACGATAGATTACAACCCCATGCCCCATTAAATATGGTTGAATCCTTCGGAAAGGGATCCTCGGATCCCTTCTATCAAATCCACCCAATTACTTAATTCGAGTTTTTAAAATTTTATCTAACAGCTATAGTTATTATAACTTTTAAAGGAGCCTCCTATTTGTAGTCATTGAATCAAATTTCAAATGTCTGAATTTATTGATTTAATGGATTTGGTAGAAGGGATCCTGAGAGGACCCCTTTCCGAATCCTTCAACCCTTTATGCGTACAAGCATGCTACACGTATAATTATTTATTGTGCACAACTCAATTTTATATCAATAATGCTAGACATATCAAATCTGTTTGCCATATACATTTGTTTGTTCATTGGTTATTTGGTATAAATGTCATATCTCGTTTGTCAAAAATAAGGTTTAGTCAAGTTCGTTAGGACCGCAACTCACTGTTTGTACTCAAGTTTGAATAATCCTATTTTATATCAATAATTTACAAGCATGCTACACGTTTGACCTAGATATTTATTGTGCACAACCCTATTCTATATCAATAATGTTAGACATATCAAATTTGTTTACCGTATGTATTTGTTTGTTCATTGGTGTTTTAGTAGGGTAATGCGATTCACTATTTGCACTCAAGTTCGAATAACCCTATTTTATATCCATAATGTAGAAGCATGATACACGTGTGATGTATATATTTATTGTGCACAACTATGTTTTATAATACTAGACATATCAAATCTGCTTATTGTATGTATTTGTTTGTTCATTTGTTAATTAGTATGAATGTCTATATCTTGCTTGTCAAAAATAAGGTTTAGTCAAGTTCGTTAGGGCAGCACAATTCACTATTTGCACTCAAGTTCAAACAACCCTATTTTATATCAATAGTGTACAACCATGCTGCATGTGTGGCGTATATATTTATTGTGCAACAACCCTATTTTATATCAACATTGCTAGGCATATGAAATTTGTTTACCATATGTATTTGTTTGTTCATTGGTTTTTTAGTATAAATGTCAATATCTAGCTTGTCAAAAAAAAAGGTCTAGTCAAGTTCGTTGGGGTAGTGCGATTCATTATTGGCACTCAAGTTCGAAGAACCCTATTTTACATCACTAACGTACAAGCATGCTATACGTTTGATGTAGATATTTATTGTGCACAACCCTATTATATATCAATAATGCTAGACATATCAAATCTGTTTACCGTATGTATTTGTTTGTTCATTGGTTATTTAGTATAAATGTCACTATCACTATCTTGCTTGTCAAAAATAAGGTTTAGTCAAGTTCGTTATGGTAGCGTGATTCACTATTTGCATTCAAGTTCGAATAACCCTATTTATATATCAATAATGTACAAGCATGCTACATGTGTAACGTAGATATTTATTGTGCACAAGCTAATTTATACCAATAATACTAGACATATCAAATCTGGTTACCGTATGTATTTGTGTGTTCATTGGTTTTTTTTAGTATAATTGTCAATATCTTGTGGGTGGTGCTATCTGGACACCTACTTTGTTGACAAAAAAATAAAAATTATGGACACCTACTTTTACCTCTCACATACCCATTGTTAATTTATGTCTTTTGATTTTCATCAATTCATTTAATCCAATAGCTGGAATTTGAAAATGGTATGTGAGAGCTAAAAAGTGGTGTGTGGATAGCACCACTCTATCTTGTTTGTTGAAAAGTAAGGTTAAGTCAAGTTGGTTAGAATAACATGATTCACTATTTGCACTCAAGTTTGAATAAAATGAAGAAAAATTGTGTGGAAATCATTTCTCCAAAGTAATTTGCTTTCAAAGTGGATCCAAATTGAATAACAATGGCTCATTTAAAAGTATTTTTAAAATTGCTAAAAGCGCTTATGGTGAAAATGTTTTTAATTTTAATCTTTAGTAAAGATGCAAGTGAAACCTGGAAAAGCACTTAAAATGCTTTATACAAGAAACATATAACTGATACTTCTTGCTGAAAACATTTCAAATGCTTTTGGAATCAAAAATCATTTTCAGTCATTTTAAAAATGATTCCAAATGACACCTAAAACAGTAACAATCGCTCAATGAACAAAAAGTTGGTAAATGTTTCATCATTTCTTATGGAAAAATATCAAACTCTTTATATGTATATCAAGTCATTCTTCATTGCACAAAAATCAGCATTGGCATGTTTGCAAAAACTTTTCTTTTCTGCTATCAATGAAATATTACTGTAATTTATTTAAGAAATAAATAACTTGTAAGGAGCTAAGCAACTGTAGTTTGTTAGACAATTGGCATATTTTATTTTTCCAAACTACATTTTGAAACCGAATAATATTCATATAAATAAGTACATTTACTCAATAATTCGAAAGCGACTGGAAAATACGTCTGACAAGAGAACATTTCCGCTCGTTCCATGGCCTATATATCATCACTCTAACTAGCTACAAACTGACACTGAGAGAGAGAGAGAGAGAGAGAGAGAGAGAGAGAGAGATGGATGTCTCTATTGTTTTGAGAATAATTTCTTCCATGGCTGTCGTGGGACTGGTTGGCTTCTTCCTCCACCTCTATAGCACTGTTTGGCTAAAGTCCGAGAGGGTCAGAAGGAAGCTCCGACTGCAAGGCATCAAAGGCCCTGCACCTACTTTTCTGTATGGGAATCTTCCCGAGATGCAGAAAATCCAACAACTGCAAGAGTTGAAGACTCCAAACCTGCAGGCTGATTTTATAGCCCATGACTACACCTCCACTCTCTTCCCTTATTTCGAACACTGGAGAAAACAATACGGTATTAATCTTATCCCTTTCTGTTAGTCCCATCCAATGTTTGCTCTTCTTTAAGAATTTATCTGTGGCATGTTATATGTATAATATATATATATATATGTTTTTTTTTTTTTTCATACGTAACACAGGCTATAGCTCCTATATATTTCTGTAAATTTCTTTTTTTATTAAACTTGAAAACAGATAATTTATTAGAGAAATAAATCCGAAAAAAGAAATGGATATAAAGCTAAGAAGGAAATAGAGTTCATAAGAATTTGATTCTTGCTGGATATGTTGAATATTTTGGAGATTTAGGGGGCAACTGTCCAGCTAAGAAGGAAATAGAGTTCCTATACACGCCAGTCGAGTTTGACTATCAAAACTAGGCCATGTTTTGGCCAATTAATCTGAACCCGTGTGTCTTTTAAATTCATGTTTGAATCCCATATAAGTTAAAGTAGATAAAAGTATTGTTGTTTATTTTTTCGGACAAGAAGCGATAGAGATTTCATTAATATGATCATAACAAGTACAAGGTGATAAATGAGTTTGTATTCTGTAATGATTAATTTCTGGATTTGAAGTGATTAACAATGAAGGTAAAAAGAAAACAACTACATCAACGTCTGCAAATCCTGAAGCCAGTAGGTCTATACATTGAATTCATTCTTTTGCATTCCTGTTCAAATCTCTTTTCTTGTAAATTAAACCAACTTAAAAATGGTTTTTGTTAAATAAAAAAAATTCATGCCAATGTCTCTGGCCGTAGAACTGATGAGTAGAATCCAAGTTGTACAAATATCGAAATTTTTAAGGGTGGTGCTTCCACGCATTCTTTTTAATCTTTCACATAATTAATGTTATTTTTTACTTTTTAATTTTTTTCAAATCATTTAATCTGATCTTTGAAAATTGAGAGAAATGTGAAGAAGGTAAAAAATGTTGTATGAATAGTCGCACCCAATCTTAAATCATGTTACCTTCTAATCATATTCTCTATATTATAAGTTACAATTAAATATGAGATGTCAAGACAGTGACTACTATTAATAATAATTCAAATTATGAAAAACGATACCACTTTTTAATACAATATTCTAGAATTTTACCATGTTGTGTAATTTATTTAGGGATTTGGATCCTTGCCGGATCCCTTTTTGGGATTTTAGGGATCAACACACGTGAACCGTTGATAAAAAATCGTGCGGTCATAATTTTTATTTATTTATATTTTTCAACCAAAATAAGGTTACTTTACTTTTAAAATTATAAAAAAACATTTAATTATAACAGCATGATTTTTTATCAACGATCCACGTGTGTCGATTTTTAGGATCCCAAGAAGAGGATCGTGTGAGGATCCAAATCCTTTATTTAGGATGATTGGAACATGGGAGGGCCACATTTAATATATAATATTAGATTATAAAATACTAATTCTCAAAATTATCAACCAGAATTGTTGATGTGGCCATGGCTCACAATCTAACAAAAAATAAAAGTATTTTATAAAAGTGTGAAGATTTAGATGAAGGTTTAGAGGATTAAATAATGATTAAATGGTTGTTAACATGGAGAGTCATATCTTAATCGTTGATGATGAAATTGATGAGTTTTCAATTTGGGTAGACAAAAATAAATTTTTTTTATATGGCCAAAACGGTTTAACATAAGGGACTTCATGAATGTTCTTTGTTAACTTGTTCAATTCCTTTGGTGGTTACAATGGAAGTATCCTCCAAATCATAGGTACTAATATGCTTATCATCTGTTAGGATTGTTTTTAAAATGACTAAAACGCTTTAACATAATTTGGACAGAAAAAGTTAACATTCAAAGGTTTTTCTGTATTATAAGAACACCATTTAGTGTTTTCTATTGTGGTAGGTGTTTCTTCGGTAAGCAATTCCAAATTTTTAATAAAATCTTCAACGTGTTTCATGTTTCTAATAATAGTGTTTTCAAAAAAAAAAATTATAAGCAGAGGTGCTTATAAGCACTCTCGAATTGGCCATAATCTGGTGGAACAGTTATTTCGAACGTTGAACGATGTTCCAAGTTTGGATCTCCTCTAGACGTCGATAAGAAAGATTAGTGACATGAAGTATGAAATGTTGCAGGTCTAGTGTACACATATTCAACAGGAATGAGGCAACATTTGTATGTGAACAACCCAGAACTAGTGAAGGAAATGAACCAGTGCATGAGTTTGGATTTAGGCAAGCCTACTTATGTAAGCAAGAGACTTGCACCCATGCTTGGCAATGGAATTGTGAGGTCCAATGGCATTGTTTGGTCACAGCAAAGGAAGATTGTTGCCCCTGAGTTCTTCTCAGACAAAGTCAAGGTAATTAAACTCGCTTCCAAATCAAAATTCGAATGATTTTGTCGCAAATAATTGTTTCATTGCATGATTAATTTGTAAACTGAGACTCACCGTTGATATAATGTGGCAGGGCATGGTGTCGCTGATGCTGGAGCCAGGACAGACATTGCTTAGAAAATGGGAGGACTTAATTGAAGCGCAAGGCAGCGTGACAGCGGAGATTCAGGTGGACGAGGATTTGAGAGATTTCTCTGCAGATGTTATATCAAAAACCTGTTTTGGAAGCTCTTATGTAAGGGGCAAAGAGATTTTCAAAAAGCTTAGAAGTCTTCGAGAAGTAATATCCCAGCAAAACTTCCTCTTTAGTAATTTGGGGTACGAAAACTTTCCATTAGTTAACTGTGTATGCTAAACAGCAGACCCGAGCGTAGCCAGGTTGACAGTTTAGATTACATTAGAATATCGCTACTCGTAAAATTTTAATTCATAAATGCATGTTTAACAATGCAGTGGATTGAAGAAGCAAAATGAGAAAGGCTTGGAGAGGGAGATAGAAACTTTGATTTGGGAGGCAGTGAAAGAAAGAGAAAGTACATGTGACCAAAAGGATTTGTTGCAGAAAATACTAGAGGGAGCCATCAATGACCAAACCCTAGGCAATGGTTCATTCAAGCAGTTCATAGTTGACAACTGCAAGAACATATATTTTGCAGGCCATGAATCCACAGCTGTTGCTGCCTCTTGGTGTTTGATGCTGCTCGCGTTACATCCTGAGTGGCAAGCCCGAATCAGGACGGAGTTGGCACAAGCTTGCCCGGATGGCCTGCCAAACTCAACCACCCTCCCTCAGTTGAAAACGGTACAAGCGTTTACATTGCTCGTTATGTTAGTTAATTAAGTTCGAATACAGTAATGTTTTGATGCCATACTATGTTGTCACTATACATTCAAACAAAATGCTGATAAATCGGCGATCTTGATTGACGGTGTGACAATATAACTAAGGATTGTCTACCCATTCAAACAATATTTCACCTCACTAGTAACTCGTATTCGCAATCTAAAAACATAACATGTTAAGACTGTTGACCATGCAGATGGCAATGGTGATCCAAGAAGTCCTGCGCCTGTACCCGCCGGCTGCATTCGTGTCAAGGGAGGCACTCGAAGACACCCAAGTGGGAAACATGACTCTTCCAAAAGGCGTATGCTTATGGACATTGATCCCAACACTGCACAGAGACACAGAAACTTGGGGACCAGATGCAAATGAGTTCAAACCAGAGAGGTTCAGTGATGGAGTCTCGAAGGCATGCAAGTTTCCCCACGTCTACATCCCATTTGGGTTGGGGCCTAGGACATGTTTGGGCAAAAACCTTGCCATGGTTGAACTAAAGGTTGTGCTATCCCTTGTCATCTCCAAGTTTTCTTTCACTCTATCTCCAAAATATAAGCATTCTCCTGCGTACAAAATGATCGTGGAGCCTGGAAATGGTGTACATATTCTTATTGAGAAAATCTGTTGACTGATTGAAAAATAAGTCAGCTAGGTGTCTCTTGATCGGAATTATAGACAGATAAGAAATGTCATGTTTGCAAAATGTGGGACAGTGGAATGTAGGTGTGGCTTTACTTGTATAAAACAATTTTATTTTATTTTATTTTTTTGCTTTGGTAATATCTAATTTGGATGCACATGTGTTAAGTTAGGATTTTTCTGTAATGAAAAATTACTCGTCATGTATGCAGTGACGGATGTACATTAAGATCAAGGTGGTCCCTAAATCACAAGGAGTTCGGAAAATATATATGTAAAGGTTTTTCGAGAATCCTTCGACTTTTCGGTATGGATCCATTTTGTGCACACCAAATGTTTGATGTAATTCATGCTATGCATATTTTAGCATCACTCAACAAGTTGTGTCGAGAGCAATTGACAAATTCTCTTGATAGCACTTATCATATTACTTTGACATATATCGATATCGGTTGCCATGTGTGCAATATAGTTTGGCTGACGACAACAAGCCCAAAGTGTTGGACGAAATGCCTTCAGAGAATAAACTGTGCACGCTTTGCGCTGTATTTCTATTAAAAAACCCTAACCTTTAACATTGGCAGCCCCCAATGCTTGAATTCTAAATCCGGTATTGCATATATAAGGAGTTAAAAATTTCTCCCAAGTCCTTCTTTTTCATTCCATTTCACCGGAAATTTTGCAATTCAAGTCGTTAACAACATTTACTTATGAAATCAATTATCAGTCTCATAACCAAATAAATAGTAGGGAAATTAAATTCATATATAACTTGAAGAATTTACGTCGTCATTGAAATCAGCAGATAATATACATCCAAAAGAAATCCGGAAATTTACATCGTCATTCTAAAATCTACCGATGTATGCATCCAAAATAAATTAATACCTTACATTCAGATAAGAGGAATTCACTCGAACAAAGTCCTCAAACACTTTTCTCTTAATATACAAAATGAGAAATAAAGGAGATTTTTTTAAAGTGTTATATAACATTCTCTTTATAAAATCGTGAATACATAAAAGAGAAAATAGTGATTTTTTTTGGATTGTTAACAAAAATTTGATTGTGTAATCATACAAATCGACTTAATTCTTTATTTTAGTTTCTGACAATAAAAATCAGTAGAAGTATTCTCAAATTTGTCTTCAATTATTTTTGTCATTTAATAAGAAAACTGTCAATTTTAATCCTAAATCCTAAAGACCATTTCTTTTCATTTTCACTGTCAGAAAGAAACTATTGGGGAATTTATGTGACGGCATTTTGGCTAAGAGACAATACTTGGTACTCAATGGGAAGTATTCAAATTTACTCACCTCTGATGTGGCCCAATAATATTACAACATGTGTATTTTAAAACTTTAACCCAATCTTTGCTATCTTACTAACCAAACACTCGGATATCATTTTAAACCCATAAACCAAACACCTTTCATCTTCTTTCTCATCCTGTTAGATGCCATGGCTGATCCGCCATAGCTAATCCATGACCCCAGCCACCCAAATCCTCCCCCTCCACACTCCTCTGCATCAGAGGATTTGCTCTCTCTTCCGTTCTTTCTCTTCAAATCAACATCAAAAGGAAGTCGCCGGATGCAATCGACGCCGATGATGACATGGTTTCCGGCGAAGGGCAGAGAAGTGGTTGCGGGTAACGTTCTGTGGTTTGATAGACGACGCCGATGTTGACGTGGTCTCCGGCGAAGGAAGGGGAGGGAAGTGATGCTGCCATGGCTACGATAAAGAAGAGGGTTTTGGGGTGGCGGGACGGTAGAGCGATTGGAGGAGAAGATGCGGGTGGGTTCGACGGAGGAGACGTGGTTTCCGGTACTGAAACTTGCAGAAGCAAGAAGAAGATGGAGGCTGAGATGGGGAGGGGGAGGCCGTTGGGGAAGAAAGGGGTTGTTTGGATGTGTGGTTAACATTGTGTTTGGTTACATGTTTATAGAACTTTTATTGAAACAGGTGTTTTGTTCTCATTGGGCCACTTCATTTAGTCAGTCTTTGCGGTACTCCCTATTGAGGACCCAAGTATTTTCCATAGCTAATTCTTCGTCCATCGAGTCTCGACTTTGACCTCACCCACACCACACCACACTTGACCACACATCGACTCTCTCTCCCTTGAGAAGCTAGTTTTGAAAACGACAAGTCCACGCTGAGTCCCATTTAGTCTCATTTAACTTAGTCCTAGCACGAACAAAACATAGGACTACATTAGTAAGTAGTTCAGTCCAATCCCACTTGACGAGGCCAAACAAACGCAAACCCTTAATGAACTAAAATGGGTAAGTATGAGTTACACTAAACTAACACGTTAATTAACAGGCTACCAAGAATGAAAGTTTTTTTATTTTTTTTATTTTAGTACATTGATATATTTTTAAACTAAGGGAAAGGGAAGTTCGGCTAAGCTAAGCCACACAATGAACAACCTAATTTGATATCGAATTCGACATCCACGATATTCGAACCTAAAACATCTTACTCATAAGTGTAGAGAAAAACCATCAAATTGTAATAGAGTGACAAGAATAAAACTTATTTACCCATAATATTCCACACTTATCTTAATTTGTGCCTTCAGCCAAACCCAAATAATATGGGCATTAAACTGTATTGATTTCCTTAAGGCTTTTTAGTTTGTGCTGATGAGGTTGATCAATAGAAACTCTTTTCCTAGGTAAGTTGACTGAGTCGGCTAGAGCATGGACGCTCAATTGACATTAACCTTTTTGGTTGGTCGAAATGCTTTTTAGTAGACAGGATGTAAAAACTCTATCTTGGTCGGAAAATGTTAATAAATTGAAATTGAGCGTGGCCAGTCAAAGAGAAAGAAAAAAAAATCCTAAATTTACATCTTCCACTGAAGTAGAAATCACACTTGCGAAAATTCAAAAAACAAAGAAGATAATTTGAACCCGAAACGCAATGAGTTAAAAAAATAACCAAAGCTAGATTGTAATTATACAAATTTATGATTATTCATTATAAATAAGAAACAAAAAACGAAAAATTGATTAGCAAGGTGACAAATGCTCATGCATTCTATTTGACACATTGCAAGCGGTCCTATCCTCAAAAAACTTGTCAAGCAGAATATGCATGTTTAGGCTTTAGCTTGGTGCATGCGCTTTTGACTTATATAATTACCTTGCTTCTCTTCTGCCGCAGTCAGTAGCCTTTCCGACTGCACCTGCTCGATTCGTCAGCCTCATTAATTAAGTTATGGCATTGGTTTTGGCTTTGGCTTTTGTCTTTCTGGTTGGTTTATCTCAGGCTGACGGGCAGCTTATGGTGGGTTTCTACGGTGAAACATGCCCCGAAGCCGAGTCCATTGTTCGTACCGTTGTTAGAGATGCCGTTCTCTCCGATGCCAATACTGCAGCAGTCTTGCTCCGACTCCATTTTCACGACTGCTTCGTCCAGGTGATTCATCCATCTCTCACCATCTCTTATGATAATTAAGTTAACATGTTGTTAATTAAGTTGTGTACTTGTGTTATATATATTATATATATGTTATATATATATATATATGATATACCATGATGAGATCAGGGGTGTGATGGTTCAATTCTTATTGAGGATGGTGCAAACGCGGAGAGACATGCATTTGGTCACCAAGGCGTTGGGGGATTCGAAGTGATAGAGAAAGCCAAGTCACAGTTGGAGGCTGCATGCCAAGGCATCGTTTCTTGTGCAGACATTGTGGCCTTGGCAGCTAGAGATGCTATAGCCTTGGTAGGTAGTTTAACTTTCGTGGACTTGAGTTTAATTCAGTTGGTTAAATCAGTGTGCTACACGTTTAGCGCCCAAGATTAACTCTTACTTTTTAATTTTGTTCGTATGATGAATATACATGTAGGCCGGTGGCCCTGCATATGAAGTGGGTACAGGTCGAAGAGATGGTGTGGTATCAAATATGTCTCTGGCTGACGATATGCCGGATGTCAGTGATTCAATGCAACAACTCAAGGCTAAGTTTATGCGAAAGGGTCTCACAGAGAAAGACCTCGTCCTTCTCACTGGTACTACTCTCTCTCTCTCTCTCTCTCATGAAAGTTGGATGATAGCCAAGGTTGGTGAAAAACCAAGTTAACGTGTGGTTAACTTGACATGCATGACCAGTTCGACCAAGTGAACAGTCATCACTGCAAGTACATAGTATAATTAATCCTACATCTAATTAATTAGACTCAAGGACAAGTTGTGACTGGTTAGGATAGGTTGTGACCATGTAAAATGGATTTATGTCCAGTCTGTCTGTTTGTTTTGTTAAAATGTGAGATGGTCAATACTAGACATGATGTGTTACAAATCCATTTATAACATATCATTATACACGCGTTACAAGTCTTACCTTACATAGCCTTACTAATCTCTACAATCTAATCATATCCCTAAAATCCAATCTCATCCAGTCCATCAAACGGGTGGTTATAATATATAGACACGTCTCTCATAGTACGAGTTATTCGTAAATGTGTCATAACAACAAAATAAAGGGTTCAATATATAAGACATATTAATCATGTTTTTTTGCCACTCATAATACAGTCTAATGATGTTACGTTCATTTTCGCTGAGAAGCCCTACTAGTAATGTTACTTATTTCAGCTGCTCATACAATTGGGACGACAGCATGCTTCTTTTTGACAAGAAGGCTCTACAACTTCTTCCCAGTAGGGGGATCTGATCCAAGCATCAACCCTGACCTCCTCCCTGAACTAAAACAAAGGTGCCCTCAAAATGGCGACGTCAACGTCCGGCTACCGATTGATGAAGGAAGCGAGCAAACATTCGACCTTCATATTCTGCAGAACATAAGAAACGGGTTCGCTGTGCTAGAATCTGATGCCAAGCTTAACGAGGACGCAACGACCAGAAGCATAATGGACTCCTACTTTCCTTTGTTCAATATCCCCTTTGGACCATCTTTTGAGACTGATTTCGTCGAATCAATTCTAAAAATGGGTCAGATTAGTGTCAAGACAGGTTTCCAAGGTGTAGTTAGGAGAAATTGTGCTAGGTTTTAGCACAAAGATATTCGTGTATAATATATAGAAAGATTTACCTATATGCTTTTGTGATGCTTTTATCAATATAGCTAACGTCCCTAATTAAAAGGGCTCTATATGTAATTGTAATATATATAATTAGTGGATGAAAAATTATCTAAGAGTGATTTCCTCCTTCAAAACAAGTATTTGGTTTGATCGTGTTAAGTGAATTTACGAATAGCAACTTTGAGCAAACTTTGTTGCCCTTGGCTGAACAAATCTGGAGTCATCTATATCCTATTCTTACGATTCACCCCTACCCCTACCCGTCCAACATCTTTTTTGCACCGGCAAAGAGATGAAGGGTGCGTTTGTTGCACCGGACTATCTCGGACTGGACTAGGGATTAAGCTGGACTGATTTAGTGAAGCGTTTGGTGCTGTATCAGACTAAAAACAGGACTCATATATTATATTATTAAATTTTATATTTACAATATTTTATCATTAATTTAATCTATATACTAATATTTATTATTAAATTATCATTTTCCTTTCTAAAACCATTTATTTTGGTCAAGCTTTTAATCATCTTCCCCTCCTTTTCGGGGGCTCTCGCTAAGCCTAGCTAACAAAGGATTTAGTCGGCACGAGTTCGACTTAATCCCACTAAACTCAATCTCGACTTGCACCAAATACAGAATAGCAATCCTACCCAAGTAGTCCAGTCCAATGAAACTTAAGGTGACCAAACAAACACGCCCGAAAGGACTAGGATAGGCCTAGACCCATCCTTACCTTTTCTTTTTTTTTTGTTTGTTTTACAAGCCTCCCTTTATTTGGTGGAACCAACTAATATTTTTTCCAACAGGATCCTCTTCGGATTCTTTTGGTGAGGATCCTAAGGATCCGTAAATTGTGTTACGTATATCGTACAGTAAGTTTTTGTCAAGTATTGTTTGTATTTAATTTTAAATAAAAATGTTTAAAATAATTTCTAACTGTACAATGTATGATGAACAGATATAATTCATAGGTTTCCAAAATCCTCACAAAGAGGATCCAGATTCATATTTATTGATACCCATGATGAGTCACCTGCCCTTAATAGTTCTAAAGGACTTACTCCAAAAGATAACTTTCCCTTAATTGTCAAACAATTATTAAATCTATCAAAATCACACTTTTATAATAAAAAAAGTTTTACAAACAATTACAAGCAATTTTGTCCAAAAGTTGATTTCAATTTCAGTAGAACGATAATGTTAGTGAGTTAAATAATTAATTGTTAGAGACGATAAAAATTGAAAGAGATCAAATATGTACTAAAATGCATAAACACGATTGTTTTTTAACACTATGACGAAGCACCATCTCCCCAATTTCAAAACTAGTTTCCAAAACTTTATTCTAACTTTATCCCAATCTGATTTGTCTCGTATATGATTTTTCTCAAAACTGATTCCCCTAAAAAATTCACCAAATTAGGTCATTTATAGTCATGGAGCCTTTGACTATGATCTAGTCATTCAAAAAATTAATATTTTAAAGTATACTATAGGACTAAAAATTTTCATCTCTAGCCATGCATGGCTAAATTTTTTTCTTAACTAAAGCCGGCAGAAGGGAGAAATTTTTTAATGGGCTCGAAATACATGGTGGACGCCATATATTGTTATACAAGTAAAGATAATTTTTTTTCCGAATATTTCTCTGCTTATAATAATAACACATTTCGTATTCTAAATACACTAAAAAATAAGGAAAACTAATGAAAATGGGTTGAAAAGTTTTAGTTTTAATAAAAAAAACCATATTATAAGTTTTGTTTAATAAAAAACCATGTTGCAAACCTTCTTTTTCATTGAAACAAAAACATAGATCCTCATGCTATTTAATTTATTTTTTGTATTATTTCGTTGAAATATGATCGTCGTTATTATTCATAGTGTATTCG
>JAOTRO020090221.1:0-14055 GCA_028566515.2 Pyracantha coccinea | reverse complement strand
TCTACTTGGTTAATCCGCTATGGGGGGCCACTACCTACATGATGTTCTCAAAAGTGGTTCTGCTTGGTTAATCCGCAATGGGGGACCACATCCTGATCGGTGGCCTAATGTAGGCTTCAGCCAAATTGTCTCTCTATAGCCCTAGACTAGTACCTATTACATGTATGAAAGTTGAGATTGAAAGCCTGTGTGGCTCAATGAAATAGTTTACATGATGGTGTTGCCTAAAAAAGATCGGATTTGGATGTGACTCATTCCTACTCATAACGAGGAGATGCAATGATGAAAAAGACACTGATCTCATTCCTAAACGTGATTGTATTATTGATGTTTTGTCATTCTACACAACTTAGGGTTGTGCGATGACTGAATATTATCTCGATAGACGTGTGGTGAGATTTGAAATTGAATAACCATTTCTATACGTATAATGAGGCGTATGGTGGTTATATTATGAAATATGTGGCTATTGGACCCCTGTGATTATTCGAAAAATGATGAAAAGAGAGTGGTGAGTCACAATCCGAAGAGAATGACGAAATAATATTGACGGTTGATACGGTATACAGAAGAAGTGTCATGTGTGGATGTAGCACTACTTTGACATTAATTTAATCATTTGTTGTTATTTATATCCACATATGTTGTATTATTGTCACTCACACGAGCTTCGTAGCTTATCTAGGTTTTGCTTTGCCCAGTGCGCCATTCCCACGACGTAGGGTTATTTTGCAGAGTAACAGGTAGGTTAGTGAAGAAGATTGCAGGTGGTGTAGCTGCGGTGGGTAGTGCACTTGAGAGTAGGTATTACAACCTTTTGTTGTAAGTTATTTCCGTTGAGCTCTGATGTATATTATATGTATGAGTCTCAGTGACTATGTATTTATATTGTACTGCTACAGTTCTTTCGTCACTTGTCGATTTCGGGCGTATCTCGGGATTGGGGCGTGACATCCTGCCAATTCTGCACATGTTACTCCACTGTGGACATGTCGGTTTGTTTTGTTATTTTGTCTGCTTGCTTCGTCAAGATGATTGTGCCGTTATAGTGTTTTGTAGCCTCGCTGACTGCGATGTTGTGAGAGTTTTTATGCTTGGTATATCACGCCTCGTCTACTTGGCATATCTATTTTAAGACTTCTCGTTCTAGTGGTATGAGTTGTGGGGTAGTCGTATATGGGTTTTAAATTATTTGTGTTCTTGTTCTAATTTCCTCCAGATCAAGAAATTGATCACTAGAGGATATATACCCATCTAGCACCCTTGTAATTGGTCTGTAATTGGTTTTTTGTGGTAATGAAACTCTATCGCTTATGTTAAAATAAAAAATAAAATAAAAAAAAATAAAAAAGAAAAAAGAGAAGCACAATCCCTATGACACAACTCGGTAGGCGATTGAGCTATTCCCTACACAAGCAAGCACATCACCCTAGCACTCATATGGCTTAGCTCCTCCTTCTTTGGCTTTTCTTTTTTTCTATATAAATTAATTCTCCAAGATTGTTCTTCAAGTTTGATGGTGGACGAAGTGGAGCCTCAAGCCACATTGCTACATAGATGGACATCCATATAATTTCTAAGCAATATTGTAGCTATCATAATTGATAGGAGGATATGAATTTCTTCATCAATTGCAGTTCCTTCGATGTAGGCGTTTACTGTTTACAGTGATGAGCGCAGTAATTCCACCATATTGGACATGTTTTTGTTTTCTTTTGGGATGTTTGTTGCGCAAGCTAAATTTAATGGGTGCACCTAGAGTTGTCTAAATCTTTTGTTGGGTGCAATTGTAGCATAAGGCCTATTTTATGACATTTTTTACAAAGAGAAATTTTATTACTATTATATCATGTCATAACCATTGGCGATATTAAGAATTAGAATTGTTATAATTGAGTGGAATAATAACCTCATCACATACCACTGTTGCGAGTATAACGAAAAAATGAATCCTTGATAAGATAAATTCCATCCATTGTTTTTATATATTTGATCAATTCCATTCCATTGTTCATGATTGTGCATTTTGGAAACACCGAAAACAGCATTTTCAATGATTTGGTTACATTTTTTTCTTCGCCAAAGATTCTTGATTGATTGCCATGTTTATTCGGTTGGTTATAAATTAAGGTTGAAAAGAGTGAAGCTTGGTTACTTGATTAATGTTTATTTCCAGCGGTATATAAGCAATTGATAAGGAGCAGATTAGATTTGTTTGGTTGAGACGTCAATGTTAGAGCCCCATATGACATAACAAGTGAAAGATTTCCGAGCCCTAGTATTATATATATATAGAATCCGAATGTACATATCAAAATCAAAGTACCTTGTATTAATCAGAGAATCGTACCACCCATTTACATTATTGGTGATGTTGGAGTCACTTTAATCATTGAGAAATGGTAAGGGACTCTCACAAAAGTGAGATTCATTATAAACTATCTGCCACCTCATAATTTAATGTCTAATCTCATGCCATTATGCCCAAAAGATGAGGTGGTAGAGAGATCATGAACAGTTTCACTTTTAAGAAAGTTCATTTAGATTTTTTTTAATCATTTTCTCTAGTTAACTCACCAATCAACATCAACCAATCTCTCAAGTTTTGAAATTTGATATTGGCTTAACTGGATCGATCTACGCCTTATTAAGAAATCCTATATTGGGGACCCCCATTAGTTTTTCTCCACTATAACAACTATGCATGCTTTAACATGCAATCAGGTGAGCTTTTGGTAAGACTCAGATATGACCCTATTTGCAAAACACAAATGATTATTTTTGTGAGATTCTCTTTTGGAAGTCGATCTTGTTCACAGAATGGTGGTTAACTGTTAATGCATGTGATTGAGCTTGTTCAATCATATAGAAACAACTCGAGAATCAATAGGAACCGAAGAAGTTAGGGTTTGAAGATGACAGAAAACTGAAGAAGTTTCTCTCAATCTTTCATTCAGTGAAAATGAATCATAAAACATCTAATCTAATCTAATCTCACTTATATACGTTTGCATTAACGCGCACATAACTACAGTTATTAGCAATTAACTATATACTATTCTAAAAGATCACATCATGCAAGAGAGACTAGCTATCTAGTATGCATAGTGAGACTCACTACTTCTTTCATAAATAATTGTTCATGCAGAAAAAGTTTGGGTATTTTTGACGTTTTATGTATTTAAGACTCTCTAGTAGGATTAGGATTGTGACCATCTTTTTTCTATTTGTTTATTATTAGGTTTTAAGATTGCTTAATTTCCTGACTCTCTTTGTTTCAGGGTTAGATCTTTATAAGTACACATCTTGTAGCTCTATAAGAATAAGTCTTATACAGAGCTTGTAATTCCTTTTTTTCCCCTCTCGATTTGTTATTGTTAACACTCACGAGAGAATATGTTAAGAATTTTTTAATACACTTCTACTCACATGTAACTCAATATTTTGGGAAGGGAAACACTTTACCTCAGATACACTTCTCTTGTTTTGTAGTTGTTAAAAATTAAAGTAAAATCAACGGTAAAAACTAACAAAGAATGTGCAAAAGATTAAAAAGTGTGCGCTAAAATAACTACATTTGTAACTGGCCACACTCCTTTTTTTTTATGCCACAGATAAACAAGATGATCACCGACATTTGCATGAGTATTTTTGATTGACTCCTTCAAGGGTCGAAAAATTTCACCTCCATGATAGTGTACATATATTGATTATCAACTATATTTATATATACATCAAGCACAAGAAACACTGCTTTCCCAACTTATCCCATATGAACTTAATAAGAAGTTGATAAATTTTAGTAGTGTAACATCTATCGGCCTCAGACTGACTCATCTGGATTCAACTGTTTTCTTTTGTGTTTGGTAGCAGGAAAATTAGATGAGTTGTTTGGTTTATGAGTCTACAACGTGCCCAAATCTTGAACCCCAAATATCGTTTTCGTCTCTTTCCTATTGGCAAGTGGTGGGGATTGCATGGAAATTTAAAAAAAAAAAAAAAGAAAGAAAGAAAAGAAAAGTAAATTAAAAGAGTTGAAATTTCAGAGAGACAATCCGCGCATGAGATTGTTGAGAGTCAGCGTCTTAGTCAATCTTCACAAAGCCGTGCGCAGATGAATTGCCGTCTATATATGTACTCATAAATTCTCCAAAGATTTTTCTGTCTCCCCAACACACGTGCACGTTAGCATTGATATTTCTATGGTTTCCACCAGACCAAAGGACGGTGGAAGGTTTATGCATTAAAGAAGAAAAAAGAAGGTAGCGATTGTCATGTGAAAATTCTTGGGTCTGAGGTGGAACGTGGGTTTCTCTCTGAATCGATCATGAGCAATCCACATCTTATGGCACAATAAAGAACGGGAAAATACTCATGTTAACTCTCTTGATCAAATCGTAATTTTGGTTATAGTTATAAACCTCGAAAATTTGGACGATGAAAAATTAATAATTAACGAGTTACACAAAGTGTCAAATCATATGACATACAAGATTTTATAAAAAGTAGGCTCAACAACGAATCACATGACATACGAAATTTTTGTTTTAAATATTTATTTTGAGACCTTATCGACTTAAGTAAATTTGGTGTTAAAAAGATTATTTCGATCCATCTTTTATGCTATTAGGGTGTTAGGGCTTTATAAACTTGATTAGGCAAAATTTATTAGAATATTGTGCTCTTTTTGCACTCAAATTAAAATCTTAATATTTGATTAATTAGAACAACACTTAAATGTGGGCTTTTTGAACATGGTGTGCCAGTTATGTCTCTGCGTTACTCCATTTGGTTGACTTGGAGACTGCGGTACATGATAGCCGCAATTTGTGTCTATAGAGAGCTAATTTAATCATTTGACTAGTCAATACTCTATCCTGACCTGCACGGGCACATCCGATGCATGCATGTGAAATGGTAGGCCAAGCAGCTTGTATAACAAACGTTTTTTTAATAAAGATTTATTTTGAAAACGCGAAGCAAATATTAATTCAACGATTGATGTCACTGAAACTATATTTTGGTTGTCAAAGATTTGAGGCCATGGATTAACAGGCAAGGAACAAACAAAAATAAAAACGAAGGAGATGTCATGGGGAAGAATAAAAATTTTAGTAAACGAATGCTCACCAATTATTGAAGATTTTTGTAAAGCCCCTAGCCCTAGCTAGGTTTAAGTCTTGGACCAAACTAGGTAGCTGAGGACCGAAGAGTGTGAGGACTACCTACCTAGCTACCTTGCTCCATGCATATTTTACTGGTTTTACATTACATGGCAATGGCGACGAGTCGACGACACTGCAAAAACCCAGAATCTGCGGATATATGTTGTGGTGCTTTCTTTCTCTTTACGTCAACGACCCTTTCATCAATTTCTGTCCTTTGTCTGTCTCATTTCCTTCCGGCTTGCCGACACAACCTACATATTAAACCTTTTAATCTCGACCGTCGAGTCCGTTGAAGTTGAATCATTTTGCAATGATTCTCTAATAAATACCCCATAGCCAGAGAGCCAGTTTGGCTAAAGATAAAATGCTAAGCGTAGCCATACCATGGTCACCTTGGTGAAGATATATATGGTCAAGAATTAAGGCAGAGAATATACATACATACATATATATATATATATATATATATATGATTGTTTTTTTTTACCAGGTATGATGAGTCAGCTAAGTTCTAATACTGAAAATCAGCAATCTTACACATATTATGCATACGAGAGAAAAACGTATAGCAACATTTTAAGTAAGGCATTATGTCAATGTTGTTGATTTTAAGTGAAGCGTGAGGCTAATAAAAGGAAAGTACATTGTGATAGATACATGCGTACACTTAATTTTTCTCTTCTTTTTCGTAATTTTTTGGTCCAATATCAAACAAAGTAGTTACATGTTTTATGCTATTCGAATAGGATTAAGATATACGTCTTTATATAAACAAAAAAATACATCATGTTTTTTTGTTGTTTCCTGGTTGGTGTGTCCAAATAAAATATACGTTCTGGTTGCGGAATTGCAATATTAAACACTCTTGCATAATTAACCAAATAGGTAGCAATAAACAAATCCAATCCCATCCAGATACGTCGTCGTTCAATATTAATTTCATGTCGTAGGGCCAGTGTGTTTTGTTGACTCAACAAAAACCCTAAAAATACAGTTTTTACTCTTTGTTTTAACACCCGAAGTGTCTGTAGTGGTTAACCAATAAGGTTAAGATAGCTCTACCCTCAACTACTAAAGTTGAGGTGGGTTAAGTGTTACATCCAATTCCTACTAATCGTCAATAATTAGTCTCTTGTTGTACCTATGGTTTGTCCATATTCAATTCTTAATTAAGGGAAACCCTGAAATTAGTAAAGTGATTATATATAGATTTCATTATGCTATTAGACAAAAGTTAACAATCTTCCAACCTAATTAATATGGCAATGCGTGTGGACAGTTTTGTGATTAGGTGAAGATGAGTAATATAAGAGAAGTTCTTGTGCTTGTAATAGCAAAGGTTTCTTGTGAGTGTAACTAATTGACATTCTGAACTACTATAAACTCCAAAAGTCAACGCAGAATATAAACAAATCAACCAAGGTTTTTACGTAAGAGATTTGTAATTCAGTTGGTTAATAACATTTACTTTTAAACCACGAGCTGGTGGGCTAGTGGTAAATAACAGATTACAAGGCTTCCTTAAAACTAAAAATTGGAGGTCTCGGGTTCGAAACTCGCTGCTGGTGTGGAAGCCAAATTTGTGGTCAGAGGAAGGCTGAAATGCCGAGTCTTTCCAGCCCCCGAAAAAGATGGATAACCGTAACTTACCACCAATTTTCCCCATTTTTCAAAGAACAAAAAATAACATTTACCTTTACGCCTAAAGTTTTTTTTCAACTCTAAACTAAGCTTTTAACAATCTTACACAGAATAAATTGAAACCGCAAAGTTAGGGACTGATAAGATTGAATAATAATAAATCACATATACTTTTCTTTTGTCTCATGGAAAGTGTGTCAAGCTTGAAACTCCATGTCCCACAAGGACATTACACTAAGCCCCAGTTTGGAGTTGAGGTGATTTAACAAAAAAATTGCTATGAAAAAAAGCTATGAGAGGTTTTGGTGTTTGGTAAACATTCAGCTTCAGCTTTTTTTTTCACAATTTTGGGTGAAAAAAAGTCAAGAACAAAAAGCTGCAAAACCCAGCTTTGAAAAACCGGCTTTTTTTCACATCTGTTTTACATAAAACTTTACCAAACACTATAATACTGTTTTTTTTTCAAAAGCACTTTTAAAAAAAAATTTACCAAACACTCTGCTGCTTTATTTCACAGCCGCTTATTCTCACAGCACAGCAGAAGCAGTTTTTTTTTCAAAGCACAGCAATACTAAACCAGGCCTTAGCTTAAGGGAGGATATCTCAGCTTCTGCTGCCATAATGGATGCCACAGCATCCCCCACATTCCTACTTTCTTCCTGAATCACTACATCGTGGCGATTAAACATACAATTACCAGCAAACATATTAGACAAGCTAAATTCCAGCACACAAAATTCTCACAGCAACAAACAGTTAAAACAGTACCAATAAAATCAATCCATAATTGATTATCCATCAACATATTATCCAAATAAAACCAAATAATATTAAGTTTATTAAACCTATTAACAGGACAAGCAAGCGAGGAACTATACTCATTATCGAACCAGAAATTGTAACACCCAGTACTCACCTCTTGGATACAGCCAGCACCCTTCTCAGTCCTTCTCCAGTCTTGTACTGGCTCCGCTCTCGCAACCCACATCCGCATCCGTCTCGCCATCCCTAGGGAACTTACAAGTAATCACTAGGAGACAAGCAATCAGATTCAGAGCTCCAAAGCACTCCCAAATTGAAGAGCAATTAACTCTAATTTGAAACGCTTGCCCCAAAAAACCAACTCTTTCAAGCTTTCCAACTTTAATCAACAACCAAACAACTAGGAAACATTTAGCTCTGAATTTCTTTTCCTTCCTCACAATAACTGAAGAACTAATAACTAGATCCTTAAAAAACTGCAGGCATTCAGATCCCGCAAGAGAAAACCCGAGGACCAAGCTAGAAAACCCAAGACTCCCAATTGAATACCTCGGCCTTAAACCCCTCTCACCCTTCACGGGAGAGAAGAGAACGCTATATCAATACTTCCCCATACCCAAAAGACTAATTTAATAATCTCAAGATTTATCGCAACCGGAATTGAACGAGGACGCTCCATAATCCATCGAAAAACCTTAAAATTAAAAATTAGGTACAATAAAATTTCCATCTTCAACCCAACAAGACAACCACCTGCAAAACAAACTGTAAAACGCTAGACTAATTTTGCACCTCCTACATGCAGCACCGAACAGCGCACTAACTCCAAAATTAAAGGATAAATCCCAAAAACCAAATAAGCACCAGCACTTATCCCTTAACCATAACTTTTAAAATGTCCTTTTTTTAAGTAACATAGTTATATGCTAATCAATCGATAATTTTTTTTTATCAAATTAATGTATTATTACTGATTTTTTTTACCATAATAAAACCTTAATTAGTAATTATACTAAAAGTATTAATTATTTGTTTTTTTTTTAAATTTATATATTTACTAAAGAAACGAGAAATTCTGGAAAAATAACCCAGCAAAAGATGCCATTTGCTAGGCAGTGGACAGTGGTGGCCAGCAAAAGTGAATTATGGTAAATTTTGAAGGTAAGATAAATGAATTCCGATTCCTCCACACCCCCGGAATTGGGATACCACCTCCAATCAAGGAGTCCAATTCCTTCAAAATGAGGAATTGATTTCCTTATTTGTGTGGGTCCCACTTTTTTTTTTACTCCCCAAAGTTTAGTAAACGAATGTATATTACGTAATCGGAATTTAATTTTGCATTTTGATTCTGATTATGGATTCATAAACATGTTTAAATGCTTCTTGCAAAATCATTTGATGGGTGTTTTTTTGCATAACATTTTAGATCGATAAACATGTTAAATTTTTTTCTCAAACGCAATTGGTGTTTTTGGTCGTTTAAAAAAAAAACACTTCTTCCTATTCCAAAAACAACCATGCCCTAAATGAGTAGGGTTAAAGTTGACTACTTATTTGACACAAACATGAAAGAACACGACGTAAAGATAACCCCTTATCCCGAATCGTCAACCTTAACTAATTAGAAGATACCTTACATGAAGAAGATTGGCAAGGCATCTAATCAACAGGAAGGAAGAGGAGGATAGGTAGTCTGTGATGTATAAACTTTGGATAATGCTAGAGAGGTTAAATTTTTAAATCAAATATGTAAATCAAATGGTTTATTACCAATAGAAAATAAGCATGTTAATCGACACTTAATTAATAATCTAATAATTTACTACCACATCATTTGGTTTAAAAAATTTGATCTCCCTAACATTCCTATAAACTTAACTCTTTATTTTTCACATAAATTTAACTCATTGACACAGCCCAAATTAGTTCACTTCATCCCAATACCGGCCAATTTCCATGGACTTCTGTGCATGCGTAAAAGACTACCAGGAGGTCGGTCGAGATCAAACAGGAAGGAAGAGGATTGAAACAGACGTTATAGCCAGCAGCCAAAACCGACCATGAAACATGCTCCACGTTGTCATAAAAAGATGCAGATCATCATGGAACGGTAATCTTGGATTTCATTCGGATTCAAATTAAGGGAATTTTAGGAATCCTTATATCTTAACCATTCATCCTATATTATACGGTCATAAATTATTTAATTTTTTTATTTAAAATTAAATATAAATAATACTTAACATTAACCTCAACAGACACCTCCAATTTCAATCTAATATTTACTAAAGCATATTATAATAATAATAACCACCTCCTAAATTAACCTTTAATTATGGCAAACAGGGATTTGGACTTTTTGGGTGATGCTTTTGGTGCCAATAAAAATATATTAAGTACAATATTTCTCATTTCTCTACGCAGAAGCATGCCGTTGGGTACTGACAGTTGAGGAATCGGTTCACTTGCATCTTTTTTAATCCAAGACGTGTATGCTGTGAATCATTCCAGGGCAAAAGAAGAAAAACGTCTGCTGTGAATCATTCCCGGCCAAAAGAAAAAAAACGTCTTTCTGCTTTCGTTTTCTAGCTTGTACTCAGTGTATTCACTGAGCAATGTTATTGATCAAACTATTATCTTGCTAGAAAGCTTCCAAATGGCAATATATGCATTTATATCACCCATTTTTTTTGGGTGAAACACAGCTGTGATCAAGTGGACAGAACAAAGAGAAAAACTCGGTCATAAAGAAATCTCAAATGTGAAATTGAAATGAATAGAAAATTTTCTGTTTTTGGTGTGCTTGAAAATACTTTTAAACGAGTCTTTTGTCACTAATTTTTTAGCCATATTTACACAACGGAGGCAATAAGACTAAAAGATGAGTGTCAAAAGGATGGAGATTCCCTCCTCTCACAGTTTCTTTTTCTTCTTTCTTTCTCTCCCAAAAAAAAAAAAAAAAAAAAAGAGGAAATCTTGAGCTTCAAATATGAAGGGAGGAAAGAGAAGGATAAAGAATCCTTGTCTGTTAAAATCAATACCAATTGAAATATGCGAACAAAAATTTTCAACCAAAAAAAACATACGAACAAAAAAATGATACAAAATTTCTATGAAAGATGAAGTCATATGTACATTAACAACATACAAAATTGGAATAAATACAAGCAAGCAAATTAACAAATGATTGAATTCCTGGAACCCAAATCTCGACAAACAAAATGATTGGATCAATTCCTAGAAACTAAATCCCAAACTACAAACTATACCAATATCATTAACAAAACACCACCAAAATAATCATCATCTGCATATTAAATCCTTAACTGTCTTATTCTTCAAAACAAGAACCATGGTGCAATTCATATCAATAGTCTTCCTCTTCTTCATAATCTTCATCAAATGCACTCTCCCACTAATCTTTGCATAACTGCTGATGTTCAAAAATCCAGAATTAATCTCACTCCCTAAACCACCATTTTGAACGTCCTTAGGCAGCCTATTTGACCTCACTTCAATTCTCACGTTCACCTTCCGAGTCCCTCTGGCTTTCACGCTACCCTTCGCAAATTTAGCTTCGCCGACTTTGAACTCTCCATACCACAAACTCGCGCTGCTGCCCTCGAACTTGTACTCCCCGAAGTTTTTGTTCTTTATGGCCATCTGAGCAGATAACGTTGCGTTGAACGAAGCCGCTGGAGAACCGGTGGACTTGAGAGTTTTGATCTGGACGGAGCTGAGATTGAAACCGGGGGATTTGACTCGAAAAACAACCAAAGCAAGGACAAGGATGATTATGCTTTGGAGGACGATGCCTGCAAAGACGTAGACGAAACATTTGTTGCTTCTTTCTCTGCGTATGGCTTTGAAAGTAGGGTTTTCTTCATCGCTTCTGCGGTGTAATCTGGATGGTGCTAGTGGCCAGATTTGGCTCTCTTGATCTGCCATCGTTTTGGGGGCTTTAGGAAAATATTGTACAAAAATGTAAAGGTGTGCAAAGTTTGGTTAAAGAGTTTTGTTTAATGATGGGGTTTTTATAGTGTGGAGTGGGGAGTGAGTGGGGTGGTCGTGTTTAATATTTCGAAGCTTAGAGGATAAGAATTGGTCAGTCATGGCCTACATCCGTGTCGGCTCTTGATTGTGGGATTTTATTTTATAGTTTTAGTCCTTGTATTTTAGGTGCGGTTTCACTCGAGTCCTGCATTTTCATTTTTCTCTAGTTTAGTTCTGTAGTTTGCTGATTGTTTTAAGACAGAGATGATTTTAGAGTGATGTTTTTTTTTCCTTAACAATGCGATATTTTTATCAACAAATTTAGCACGTTCGGGAGCACATGCGAAGTGCTTTACGCTTGTAAAAAGTTCAGTAAAAATAGGGGCATTTGATATCATGTCGGTTTTCGTTTTTGTTTTAGATTTTACTTCATAAAAATAGAGGGACTCTGTAGGAAGGTGTGAGGAATGAAGAAGAGTATATGAAATGTAGGGAGTTTGTGGAAAGAGAATTGAAAGAAAATATAAGAAAAACTGGAAAAGAAAACCTATTAAAAGGAGCTTTCAGTCTTCCTTTGTGTACACTTCCATATACCTTTGGCCATCCCTCTTTTCTCCATCATATTTCACCTTTAGAAAAAACTAAAAAGTAAAAACTAACAATGAGATGGTCATCAAACTATTCAATAAAAATGAGATAGTCATCAAAGTTTCTAATTTTTTTTTTCATTGTACATACTACTGAGTGGTATAAAAAATCATCGTTTTAGATCTTAGACTTAAAGATCAAATTAATCTTGCACTCGTTATTTATTGTATAATACTCGGACGTAACATTGTAGCTAGCAGGACCTTAAACGCTCTTAATTTATCCTTATAGATATCACTCATTTGCTAATTTCATCAAAGTAGTTGACAAACTTAAGTCATTGTCCTTGAATAGGAGAAATTAGAAAAATACATAGCTAAAAGTGCGAATATTAAAATTTTAGGGCTGTATTAATGAAATTTTATCCAAACTGTATGGACCAGAAAAGTAATTTAACTTTGGTTACATAATAAACAGCATTCACAATAGGTCCAGAAACAGAGATTTTTTAATTTTAATTTTGTGAAATAATAGTTCACAAGTTGAATTTGTAGGGCAACCCCGCAGTGCTTTATTGACGAGTTCAATAAAAAAAATCTGGGAAGCCACATTTTTTGTTTCATCACTTATATGATCTTCCAGAGCACAAAGTTTTAGTCAGAATGTCAAATGATAGAGTTGCGATCGGCTTCTTGTGGTCCAAATAGGTCCTTAACTATTCAATCATACCTGAATAAAAAATGACTAATAGCATGCATGCCTGAGAAATTTCAATGAGACGTACATACTATAAGAACCCATAATTGATTGTGTCCTTCAAATCGCAGGTTACTGTTTACCAAATCCTCTCTCGGATAGACAACAAACAATTAATTTATTTTATATTTTTGATAAAATATAAAGTGTAAGAGTAACCATACAAATACTATAACAAACTAGCCAAGAACACAAGAATTAATCAACTAAATCACAACCAATGTACAAATATGTTATGTATAGGCAAACACTAAAGTGTTATTGATAATACAAACCTGCAGACATATTCATGGATGAAGACACCATGAATGAATCTACACAGAACCTTCTCCTCTCTGCAAAACTCAATGCTCTCCAAGTTATAGGTAACTGGAACAAAAGAAGCGTACTTTGTGAGAGTAGGGGCTTGTGGTTTTATACTACTTGATTGACCTATAACAATCCTACAAGGATTACAAGACCAAATCCTTGTACAAGCATGAGTTATATACCCGAGCCTAACAACACTGAGTTTCAATCCAAACCACAGTCGAATTAACTCTTATAAACATATTAAGACTTCTTTATTGTAATTTGAGACAACAAGGATTATTATCAAACTATATGAATTAGGGGTGGGAAATTTTGCCATAAACCAATTTACCAACCGAATTATATTGGTTGGTTCATATAATAGTATGATATAGTTTTGGCATTTTTTCATAATCGGTTGGCATTACACCGAACCGACAATTAATAGTATGACTTTGGTATTGGATTTTGTATACCGGAAGTATGCCATACCTATCAATATATATATATATATAATTTTTTTTTCTATTTAAATATTTTAAGTATTTTTTACATGCTAGATATGTAAAGAATTGAAAAAAATGTAAGTATTGCTATATATTTTTTTTAGTTCTAATTATAGTGCTTCAATCCAATGTTTATTGATATTTTTAATTTATTATGCAATATTACTTCTTATTCTAATCATACTTTTTTTTATGTAACATTTGAATTGAATTGATTTGATTCATTAAAGATTTCACATGCATTGGTTGTTGCTACTTCAGTGATGTTGCATTATCAATACAACAAGTTCTTTGTTTTTGGCATTATAATAAGGGAATCTTATAACCAGAACCATACTTTTGAGTTT
>JAOTRO020089854.1:0-21689 GCA_028566515.2 Pyracantha coccinea | reverse complement strand
TAACAAATCAATATATTTTTAGTTTTATTTTAAGGGGCACAACGTGCATATTAACAAATCAAATGAAATTGGACTTGATTTTACAGTAGGGGAGTTTTTTTTGTCTTGGATAAAAAATGCCCCAATAAAATATAGGTTTAAATACATTTAACACTGTACAAGTTTAGTAGGATATTCCTCATCAAAATGGATCATGAAGTTTTAAAATGTAATTTTTATTGTAGGCTTAAATGTTAAAATGGTCTATGTGTTATAGCTTTGGCCAATTTTGTTCATATGTTTTTAATTTGACAAATTTAGTCATCATGTTTATCTCTATTACCAACCATCCAATTTTTGTTAAAAAATTCATAAAAAAATTGTATCCTATTATAGAAAAATTCAATTTTTTATTAGCAAAACTGTATTCCTTCAATCATGAAAAATTCGAGTAAGTGACATATATATGTAGCAAAACAATATAAAAAAAATCAAGTAAGTGAATATATAGCCAATGTATAAGATGTTGGGTTTCTATCATGCATCCAGGGTCGAAAGCCTCCATTCCTTAAATTACTGTAATAAATTTGAAAGCTTTCATTAACAATAATAATATTTAAAAAAAAAATTGCTTTAACTAAGTAAAAGAAACCAACGGCATTGAACTGTTCAAAGCTTAATGTACTAATTTCTTAGACGGGCAAAAAGAAAACAGAAATTTAACACACGTTTTTAGTACTATTTTCCTATATTTATAATCATTTTCAATTTGCTAAAACTCATTTCTAGTACAAGGGCTTTATATTTTCAATCATGAGATAACCTAATAGCCGGCCTTGCTGAGAAATTATACTGTGATATAGTACCACCAGCTAGCATTGCTGCCTGGGATAACACATTTCAACTCAAATTTCCCCATGTGTACAACTAATATACATAAGTTTATACCATTAATTCTGTCGTTACAAACCAAAAACAAGATTAATCGCTATGTGCCCGGCGCCACCCAAAAGCTTGACTGACGGACTGACGATGGCGATGGTGGAAGCCAAGCCACTGCTTGAGTTTAAGGAAAACAGCCAGGATGCGCCTCGATTCATCGTTATTGTATCATTTTCCTGCACTCTCATTTTTATCCAATGCCATGCCACCGGAAGGAGGTGGTCAAATCTCGAGGAGGCGACGACGTAGCCACAAAGATTAACAAAAGGGGAATTCTTTAACGTAGTGTTAGCTGCTAAACGACAGGATTTTAAGTTGGAGAACTATAAGTGGAGATGTACTACCACTCAGCAATACCACTTAATAATTTCTCCTTAAGTTATTGCATTGTATTTTGTAGCTCAAGTTAATTAATTTAACAAAAACAGCTAGCAACTTTTTGTATTAACTTTGTATTTGAATCTTTCACTTTAATAAATGTCACGTATTATTTTTTACACAAAAAAATAACATGTGACATTTAATGCCTTTAAAATTATATTGTGTGTTTTTCATCTTTAATTTTTAGCCAAAATCATTAAAAGGTTTTTTTTTTCGTGCCTTTGTTTCTCACTTATCAAATACTTGCATTATTTACATCAGAGTGCGAAGAATACGTCAAACAACAAATAATATTTGGGTCAGAAGAAAAAAAATAATATAAGACTGAGTTTACAGCACATTGACAGAGGCTTCAGCCAAAAAAAAAAAAAAGGTATTTTGGATTAAAGTTTACCTTCAACACACGCTAAAAGCTAAAGTTAAAAACAATTTTTAACTTCAAATTGACTCAATCTTTCTACGACGTATTAAAAAAGTAGAAGCCATATGTGACCTTAGAGTTAAGTGTAAAATCATATTTGGTTTTGTATTCAACTCGAATAGTCATATATAACTAGGTATTTGAATTTAAACGCTATATTTGAATCTTATTTAATATGTATTGAGGATGATATTTAACATCTAAAATAGTTTTACTTTTAATTTAACTTTATAACTTTTAATTTTTAACTATTAGGTTGCAGCCTCAAGAGAACGAATGAGTTATTGGTAGGACTTCTCCACTTGACTGTGGGGTTCATATCTTTGATTTTTCTCTCTCTTTATTTTATTTTAAGGTTTCCTGCTCATATTATTCCTCGACTGATGGATTGCGTTTGTTCTTAACCGGCATCTGCTTCATTGGAAAAAAAAAACAAAAAAATTAGAATCGGACCAAAAACAATATCTAGTCGACATGCATGGCATGCATGTGCAAATTAATTCAAATAGAGTGAGCAAAGATTGAAATTACACACTGAAAACCTTAGAAAATTCCACGTTTGAACTTTTGAAAGTAAGCACAATTAGTTTTACACATAAAGTTTATGTACTAGTGACGTAGTCATAATTTTTAAATAATAGGGGTATAATATCAACAACAAAATTTTATTAGGCCATTTCGTGGAGCACCTAGTAGGCACGTGTCATTTCTAGCCAACATATGCCGAAAGCTTATGCTAACATATGTCGACAACTACTATTATTTGTAGATGTTTATCGAGGCAGGATATTGTGGAATAGTGTTGCAGACTGTCAATGCTTGTCAACTAAGGTATTTCATCGAGCACATGGTGCACACAGTAGAGTCGTACACAAGAAGAGAGAAAAGGAAGACAAATATGATAGAAAAAAATAGACATAGGAGGAGAAAGTTGTAATTTAGTTTGTCTTAATTTTTTGTAGGGGTCAAATACAATGCACAAATAAATATATACATATAAGGTTCTTGAAGTTGTTGGGATCAAGGGCAACGAATGACCCGCCATCATTATGCATGCATATTATGTTTATTATTATTTGATGGTTTCTTCAATAATATTTTCTTTATTCTTTTTTTTTTGGTGAAATAATAATTTCATTTTGAATGGTGAAGAAAGGATGATAGAAGAGACGTGAAAGAAATTCATATGGGATTTATATAAAGAATAAATAAAAGTGTTGTTTAACTTTCAAGTTTTCGTTTCATGCATTAATTGTCCTCTATTTCTCTTCTGCCACCCTCATTATTCTTTACATCTCGGCAAACTCTGCTCTCTGTTTACTGTTTTTCTTCCTCGTCAATATTGTCGGATCGGCGCATCGATAGGCGGTTGGGCTTAGTAGATCGCCTTGATTTGCACATAGTGGTGCATGCCCATAGACGCCAAGCTATAACAACATCCACATAGTCGTTGTGAGAGTTTTTATATTAGGTTCAGTGTCTCTAGACGTCAGCTAAATGAACTTGGTTTTTGACCAAGATTTCTAGTTAAGTGACCTTGGCGGCTGAATCAGGATTTTCTCATGGTTGTTTTGAGTATAATTTTCTATATATTCTGTACAAATAATTCTCTACTAGTCATTGTACATATCGTTCAAGATAGGACGGTGATATTTTATTCTAGTTTAAGATTCAAAGCTTAATTAGTAGTTTAACCGTTAGTCTTCACGTAAATCACTGTTCGTATCAAAAGTTATGGCTGTTGGTTTTGACTACGGAAGGGGACAATCAAAGACTGTTTCATGTTCCTTTTCTGTTGTTAACGTGGAACCAAAGATCTTGTAAGACTTCGACATTTAATATTAGAAATATAGTCATTGTCAGGGAGGCGTAAATTCAACAACGGCATCGCGCATCTATTTGATTCACAGGCCAAAATCTTTAAGCCCCTGTTGAATTTAATCTAGGATAGTACTTTTCACACGCCGCGGCTTTTTAGCTTTCACGCAATAAAAAACGGTATAGCAACGAATATCAAGATGATACTAGGAAATATGGTCCGAAAGTGGAGGGTTTTGATCCTTTTGTTCCGGAAGGAATAGCCACTCACTATTTTCTATTAATTTTCTTCAATTTATTTGATCGATAGTCGAAAATTGAGAGTAAATGAGAAGTAAAAGTGATTGTGGAGATAGCAACACCCCTTCATCTACTACTTTTTTTTCACTTATTTTTAACTTTTAGATTCTATAACATTCAAAGGTCCTAATTAAGAGTGATGTGGAGAATTTCAATCTATAAATAACATGGATTATAAATACCCAATAAAATAAAATTGAGACTTGGAAAGATTAAAAAAATAAATAAATCAAATTAAGAGTGATGTGAAGAATGAACATTTTGGGTTTACAGTTTTGTTTTGTTTACTTATTAAAGATTTAAAAGGCCGATAACTTGATTAATTGTTGTGAATTTTGGAAGATTGTGATTGACTGATTCTCATTGAATGAATCTCTGTACAATATATACTACTATAAATAGCTATACGTTTACGATCAATTCTTACTAAGTACTAACTAGGTACTAATTGATAGCCTATAATACAATATAGGACCGTAATCAATTACACTATATTTGTCCTGATACCATTGATTGATTCATAATATATCTCGGACATCATCCTTGACTTTCTCAACAATTGTTGCGTGTTTCGAAGTTTTATATGAAAAGAAATGTTAAAGAAATTTTCTTAAAAATTGGATTATTTATAGATTCTTTGTCATTTATATTTTTGACACAATATTTCATAATGTTAATACGGAAATTAACCGTAGGTTATGAGGTAGCAGAGAGTAAAAATATAATCATCACAAAGTTGCTGCTTTGTCAATTTCACATTCTCGATTGGTATTGTTTTTAAAAAAACTGCTTTGATTTCGAAAGAGAATGGTTGAAAGGCACATTGCCATGATTTTCATTGGCTATGGGTTGCAGGTGGATAAAGGGCGGGATATGTTTCCCCCTCCCTGACGACTACAGATTTTTTTTTTTTTAATTTTCTTCTACTTTTATTTTATTTCAGTTTTATTCTTTATTGGTTTTCTTATTAATTAATTGTAATTTCAAATTGATACCATGTCATCTATTAATTAATTGTAATTACAAGTTTCTACCTATCCAATCATATCCCAAACGTACAGTCTCATCTAACCTACCAAATGGACCCTTAAAAGTCAAAGTTGGTGTTATTTTACGAGCGAGTCAAATAGCACACTAAATAGCCACAATGACGCAAACAATTGCTAACGACGATATTTGATATTAGTGTATTTGTATAGAAAATTAATGTCATATCAACAATATCTACAAATAATCAATGCTAGCACAATTGTGGTTCAACACTGACCTTGTAAACCCGCTCTTTGTCCTCCACCACCCGACTCTGCCCTCACATCCATTGAAACAAAAAAGCCAAAACACACAATACTAAACAATTAACTACAAACTCATTAATCATGATCGGAATGAGCTGCCCCTTCTTAATTTGCTTCAATTTGTCGAGCTCGTACTCGTACTCGCACTCGACATGCATGGGTTTGTTGAGAGTTGCTGAAACAAAGGTTATAGAGAGAGGAGGAGAAAAGGCAGAGGAAGAGACTCAGGTCTTCGGGTTTTCTTTGCCCCAGTTGTAACATAAAGGTGTTTTCTCAAAACATTGCAAATGAGGGTTCCTTGATAAATCTAAAAGATTAAATTAGATCAACAACTCTGAAATTGTAAATCCTATCATTCATTCATGTACCACAATGATTCACATCCTTGAGATTTGGATGGGAACTGTTCCTTCAAGCACGTCATCCCTAAGGTAAGCGTGCTGAAGGGTCTCCAAATTTCCGAGTTTCTGTAACAGATGCCGCTGACAGTTCTCAGCAGCCATAACTCCTGCGGAGTAAGCTCCGTGTACAGATCCTTGGTGGTCCATGCTAACAGCTTCCCCACCAAAAAAAAGATTACCCAAAGGTGCCCGAAGCCTCTCGTATATATCTCCTGGCTTTCCAACCAAATCCAACGCATAACATCCAAGGGAATTCACGTCTGTTCCCCATCGTGATACCAGATATTGAACCTGTAACAGAGACCAACCAAAGTTAAGTCCACAGTTTTTGTATCCATCGACACCTGAACACCTACTTGAGACGAAATTTTTATCCAATTGGTTGATAGTATCAGGACTTTTGTCACTATTTTAAAAACTGAGAAACATCTGGAAATAATGAACTTACAGGTTCAGTGGCATCAGACATCATCTTCTTAAGCTGCAACATCACAAAATTAACAGCGGCGTCATCTGTTAGTTTTTCAAGGTCATATGCAAACCTTCCAGCGGCCATATATACGAGGACCGGATGGCCTGTGACCTTGTGAAGATTGAGAAAATAACCACATCCATAAGAATTTGGTGCAACAATACCCAAGAGCTCTACATTTGGCCAGAAAACTTTCTCAAATCGCAAGGCAATTTTGTTTTCATTGCCCACACCAAGATCAGAAATTGCAGCAACCTTCCAGTCAGGCAACTGGGGTTCAAATCCAATCAAATTGGCTTTAAGAATCCCATGGGGTACTGTTATTATAGCCGCATCAGCAATGAAGTTTCTTCCGTCTTCAATTGTGACCATCACCTTATTGGACCCATACAATATCTTCGTCACCCTGCTTATCAAGAATCACAAAAATAAAAAATGTATTCTAACCGAAGAATGTGAGAATTTCATAACTTATTTATCTTGCTTTTGGGAACTCAAAAAGCATAAGTTCTTGTAAGAGGTTGCACCCTAAGTCACAAAAAGGATTGGTAATACTGACTAGAAGAAATCTGAATTTGTCTTTAAATAAACCATCACAATAATCAAAGTATTCTCGAACTCAATGAAAACTTAATCCAAGCGAAGATAATTTCATAGATTATTTACGGTACGAAGGAAACTGTCAGCTCAACCAAAGCTGATAAAAGCTGATATAAAGTTCATATATATGTAGCACAGCTGTGGATAACTGAGTACAAATAATAACTTCAAATTTGGCCAAAATGTATAATCATCCTTGTGATCATAGGTTTTGTCTTAACGTGTGCCATGTGATGAAAATGTTGTTATACCCTAGTCTTTTGCACGCGACACTCACATATAGGGGCGAAAAAATACACATTAAGTGACCTTTTGGACCATGAAATGACATGTTTTTTTAACCAAGCGTGTTAGCCCCATATGCACATGGATATAAATTAACACTGCTTGAGACAACCCTGTGACCACATGGAAGATCTGTGCAATTTTGCCTGACAACTTTGTATGCTTCTTAGCAAACCATTTTTAATATCATGACCCATCTGGCTACCTCCTACCACCTCTCTCTCTCTGTCTGTCTCTCTCTCTCTCTCACACACACACACAAAAACTAATACCTAATAGTTATAATCTATTAATATATATAACACTACTAATGTATTATCAATTATCACACAAGTTGAAAACCAAACTAGAAACTTAATTACACAATGTAACCAAAGCATTGATAATTTGACATAATAAAGAGCAGATTTCAACAGTGGGCCATAATATATGCAAAGAGTAGTGCTATTCACACACACCTTTCTCATTTTTGTCCATTGATCTTCAATTCATTCGATCAGATGGCCGGAAATCAAGAGTTGTGTGAGGGACGTAAAAATGGGTGTGTGGATAGCACCACCATATGCAATACCTCTGGTTGGAAAATGGTCATTTATATCTTGTTAAGTTTTGCAAGTACGGACAATAGCAGAAGTGATGTTTCGTACGAAGAATGTATTAGGAATTGCATGGGGCATGAGTCCTTGCTTGATAAACAAACCAAGTGTGATTGGTTTCTGACTGTTGAAATCTAATGGTTCTGCCAGAGATGCTTCTTTACCTTTTGAAGGCACTCTTGGTTCGGTTTGGGTAGTTGAGGCTTGAGTGTATGCATGCGAGGTTGATAGGCGTGTGGTTTTGTCAAGGTAAGCCAAATGGGGGAGATTTTAGTCTAGGACTTATAAATTGGCTTACTTGACTATAAAACCACCCAACTTCCCTTGTAATTGTCACTTAGAATAAGCAGTGACAATTCAAGTTCAGTGAAGAGAGAAGAAAGTACAACCTTTCGTGTTATACATCCATCCAGACCTAAAACTGTCATAACCAACATAGACACCATCCGAGCCTTGAGGATGAGGCACTCATACTGATATGCCATAGGCTTTTGTTTCGACTGTTTTAAAAGAGACTTGTACCAGCTCTCTTCTTAGAGATTCGAGTTGTATTTATCATGATTGGTTGAATACAAAAATCTAAGAAACTGTCTTACATAGAAGACTCTAGTGTCAAATATCTCTTTGGAGAGCCAATACTGTAATAATATAGATTGCATATTTCAAAATTATATCCTATCATTAAAAGTCAAATTTAGGACTAGATATATGAATCTGTTAGGACTGAAGATGGAGTAGAATTAGGAAAAACCAGTAAGCCAGCCCCCATATTCCAGTTATCACCCAGTAAATATGAGCAAAGTAGAAGTACAACCCAAACTCAAAGAAGCCCCCATTGTTTGGAACTTGTAGGCCCTAACGAAACTATATTCAAAATCTAATATAAACAAGCTCGATCCCACTTAGTGGGATAAGGCTTTGTTGTTGTAATATAAACAAGCTAATCCATGCAACAAAGCTTGTCAAGGACTGAACAAACTAAATTTATAATTTGAGGGAATCACAGCAAAGATGTAAGTTCAGAATCGGATTTAATGTCTTTGACCTCAAAAAAAAAGTATATATGTTGCTATCACAAGGGAGTTATGTCAATTTTTTGTTTGCATAGCTCACAGATCACAATACACCCACACCACACCAACTTAAGCAAAAGCATTTGTCAATTATGGTACAAGACACATACCTGTGATTCAAGCGTACATCAATATCTTTTGCAAGAGCCTTTATTATTGGATCATAGCCTTGCACCATAAGTCCATGACCACCAGATAGAACATGCTCCTGTACAACAAGTACCCTCAACTTGTAAGCCATCATTAATAGATAACTCAAAGGTAGCTAGACTAAAATGCATCCAACCATCAATTATCTGGCTCGATACAATTCATTCCCAATTAGAGAACTCTCTCCCAACTCCCAAGGTGTTTCACAAAGAGGAAACAATTGTAAGGAGACCAGCCCAAAAGAGTGAAAATACGTGTAAAAGTTGGTAATTCTACTTTCAAATAGAGTCATTAGTTCCGCAGCTCTGGTATAGAATTCCATAATTCAATTTAAGATCGAGTCAAGGGGGAATTGCGCCTATAGTTTTTGGCCTGCAATAAAGCTAAAAGTTTAGGTATTGAACTAACCTGATCCCAGTTTTTTAGCGATATTACATCTGCATCAGCAGCAAACCATGCTTCCATTCGACATATGTACCATTGTAACACTTCATGAGCAAGTCCTTTTTGTCTAGATATGATGGGAGTTAAATCAGTTAGACTAACAGATCAAAGAATGAAGCATAATACAATAAAATGTGTCCTAATTTACTTTGTTTCTAATACCTTAATTCAGGATGCCTATCCATCACTACAGAAATTGCTTGACAGACGGACATGTCATCAGAATTCTCAATCCTTACTTTCTCAGTCTAGAGAAACAAAATAAGAAAAGTTAGTTTGCAGATTGCAGCAGAGCTGGATTCATAATTACCCAAAAAAATCAAAGAACCCAGATTGCAGTCTTCTTACCCCTTTGAGAATCTTCTTGAAAGTATCACCAACTTCAACAACCATCTTTTGAGGAACTTGATGGCCATCCATATCAAAAAGTGCAAAGCTGGAACGTAAAAACAATAGTTCAGACTGAAAACTGATTACAAATAAAAATGTCACTACTTCAAAATTTGAAGAATGCAAAAGTTAAGGCCTGGATTCAATTTGTTCTGCTACCTCAATGATGAAAATTGTAAAATATAATAAATACATAAGGAACTTAATGGGGTTATGTGAAGCACTGAAAGTGAAACTAATCTCACTTCCAATGACATTAAATGGAACATTCCCAATAAATAAGACATTCTAAGATTAAATTAATTTATATCAATTAGATAAAAGGAAGACATGTCTACCTTTTCAAACTTGTGCTCCACACATTTACGAGTATAAATCTCAATTCCATTCAGAAGAAAAGTAAATAATCAAGGATGTGCTTACCTTTCCAAATCATGGTCATACAACACAGAGTTGTCACCACTTGTACGGTATAAAGTAAGTCCTAGGCGGCGTATCAGTGGAGCCAAAGGATTCTCATTGCAAACACCATGTAGCCTGAAATAAAATTGAAACAATGGTGGACTATTAGTTAATAAGCCATCAACCTAAGTTAAACTGCTTCGGTTCTTCAAATGCAATGCACAACTAGAAGTGACGGCAGCTTTTGAAAACCTCTGGTTAAACTTTTAGTAGAAGGATTTCATTCAACAATGAGACAAGCGTACATACTCCAAGACCCAATTTATAATAAAAGAAGCAGAGTTCATGTTGACGAATAAAATAGACGAGAGAAGAAAACAAACATAAAATTTTGATAAATCGCATTTGGCTATCAAAATCATCGATGTCATTTCATTTTCTGTAATCACATCTACAATTTACAGTTTCTTGCCTTTGTGATTGCTTGTGAGTGTGCATGCAGATTCTTGAACGCATTTGCAAGTAAATAGTAAATAGGATTCAAATACAGAACATAGAGCATACTTGTTAACATATCCAAAAAAATGTTCTACTTTTATATAATAGTGGCTAGGATTCATAAACGTTAACACAAGACAGAATTTTATCTTATGGGCGGCTCAGCAATCAAACCCAAATTTTTCTACTTGCTTCCATATAATAGTGGCTAGAGAAAGAAAGGTTCTTTCTTTGTTTAGTTCACATTGAACAAGCTTCTATGCTTAAAGAGTAAGCGATGGCTTGAGGTAATGACCAGTTGTAGGCTATATGGAACAAGTAGAACATAGGACAAAAGAACTGTGGCAAGCACAGGGTATCATCACCTAGGAATTTCCAAGAGTAACGCTCATAACCTAGGAAATTCACATTAACGAAATTCTTTTATTTCTTAACATTTTCATGTTTACATGAATCTATGTAATGAGACAGGGGTTCATCTTAATCAAGCAGCAGCAGCAAGGATAGATCATACAAAAAGAATAAGATAGATCATACAAATTAAACAAAGAATAGATCAATGCCACGGGAACCAAAGAGCTGTGTACGTGCAAAAAAAGGAGGTATTAAATTCCTCAAAGTTCAAAAGAGTGAATTTACCATGATGCTCCCATATCGACTGGACAACCAAACGAGTAGTCAGTATGAATCCGGCCACCAAGTCTGTCCCGTGATTCGAGCAAAACCACCTGACAAAATGATGACAATAACGTCAAGGCATTGCTGAAATCAAGCAGGATACAATTTTTTGATAATTTTTTAGGGCTCTAAACATATTCACATATACACACACATATACATAGAGGGATGATACTAATTGTTGCAGACCACTGACCTTAAAAGAAGCGTCATGGAGAATACGGGCAGCAGCAATCCCTGATATACCGCCACCAATAACAATAACAGAAGGGCATACATTATGTTGCCTCTCAATGTGAGACAAAACAGAGCCTACTCAACACAAATATCACAATTTTCAGACCAAAAGGAACAAACTTTATCAAAAATAACACCCACCCAAATTTGAAATGCAGCCTCAAATTATTCGAAGGTAGAAAACATACCATCAAAGAAATCAGCAGAGAACGGATCCTTCGTGTCCATTGGAATTTCCAAGAAAATGGGGATTTGAAAAGAATTGAATTGAATGATTAATTCAAATAAAACTTGGAATTCTGAATTGTGGGTTTTTATTTTTCAGGGTGTATAGGAATCTTGGAGATTAACTGGAAAGAATGATAAAGAATGAAGATTAAAAGGCCTGCAATTATGCGGCTGAGATTGGAAGAAGAACAACAACAACGCAGCTTCTCATACCAACTCATGACATTTATCATGTCACATATGCTCTCTCTCCTCTCTCTCTACCACAAATCGAAACGGAAAGATGAAGAAGAATCGCCTCTCTCTTCTCTGCAACAATGGCAAGTAAAATTTTTCTGAATTCCCTTTTGGGTCGGGGGGCAATGAAGGCGACGAAAAAAGACAACCCAGATCGCCGATGGCCAACTGGGGGAATATTTTAGGAATCGTCGAGCTCGGATCCAGCAGTGTACAACTTGGACGCAAATTGTTCAACGTTTATCAGCCGAAAGGACTCTAAATTTGTTATTAATTTCTTCTTTATTAAATTATTAATTTTATTTGTGTCCGGTTTTTCTAAATAATAAGTAACGGCCCGCTCTCTGCGTTCCACTCGTGAAACTCATTTACTCATGGAAATTTTTTTTTTCTTCCCCTTTTGCGGGAAACATATTGGCCAAGGCCGCCAAAATTGTAGTACAAGTTCGAAGAGAAAAAGGAGGGAGGAGATATTAAAAGTAGGCAAACAGATAGTAAGGTTTGATGGATTACAATATTGATTTTGATAACATATGAAGCTTTATTACAGTGGTGAAAAATAATCATGTTTATATAGAATTTGATAATTTGAATTGTACGGTTAAGAATCAATGTGTTTATATTGCACTACTTAATACTCATTTGTTTCAAATTCAGACCATTCTCATATTAGTCATTGTCTCAAATCAAACCATCTTGTCACATCAATGCATTTTTGCTCATGGTACATCACATCAACGATGGTGGCAACAATTATGACGTTAATTGTGAAGGTAACAAATAGGATTTGCAAATCTAAACAATTTAGGTTGCTACTCTATAAACCGATAAATATGAATTCAAATAACACGTTTCAACATAATTTGGAGCGACATCGGATTTGAGTTGTGAGTAAGTGCGAACTTTGTGGTGCGCCTGATGAAACCAAGGCTCACCTCTTCTTTGGGTGTGCATTCAGTCGTGCGTTCTGTTTGAGACATCGCTGCAAATGGATATGACGTCTATGGGGATGATGGATATTTTGGAGGGTTGGCAAGGATTAGTGGAGCGACTAAAGAAGGAGGAAGATGTGGACTTAATATTGCAGCAGGTGGTATTTGGCTTCTGGCGAATCTGGAAGTGTAGGAATGATACGAAGGTGGGTGGGGATGGATGGGTGCTTCGGGACTTCGTTGGGATACCTAAGCTTGCGAGAGGGGTGGGTGGGGAACGGTATGCTGCTACAATCATGGCGGAGGCAGAGGCAATAAGACAAGGGACGGAGATGATTATTGGTAGTGATGTTATGGAGCCTGAAATTATATTGGTGGTGGAATCAGACTCAAAGGGATTGCTTCAGATGCTTAACAAAGAGGTCATGGCTGATGTGACTCTTGATATTTATCTCCAAGATATTTGGAGGAAGGCAAGCTTGTTCCAGTTGGTGAGCTTCTGCTACCCCTCAGCAATGCAATCGTGCAGCTCATGCGGTGGTGGCGCACATAATTAAGCATGGCAGGAGACTTGGATGAGATGAGTTAGGTCTAGAGTTTCTTTTTAATATTTTAACAGAAGATGCAAATGTAACAGTTCGTATTTAAATTCAATAAAGTTCTACCTTTCGACAAAATAAAAAATAAAAAATTTCAATCTCAAATGCTCCCAAAACATACAAAATAAGACAGAAAACAATAAGAATGCGTTTGTAGCAGAATAAAAACTTCCACTTTCTTGTCTAGAAACTTCCAATCCTTGTCTAGAAAATCAAAATGCGGTCTATAAATGAAAATTGTAATGAGAAATCCTTTCTTTTTCAGAATTTATAAGTGTGAAAAAGAAGATTGAAATAGTTATCTCCCCACTTAATTTCTATTGTAATAGTTATTTACTGTGTTATTCTGCTATACGAGAGGATCCTCGCCGGATCCTCTTTGTGATGATCCCGAAGATCCTCCAATCACATCCGTTCATTGTATATTGTGCGGTCAGTTTTCGTCAGGTACTATTTATATTCAATTTTGAATAAAAAAAATTACAATGATTTTTGACCCCACGATATACGATGGACGGATATAATTTGATGATTCTCACTCCTGCTGTTACCTCCATCTTTTGTCTTGGTTTGCAGACGAGCTTTAGCCTTGTTGCTGCTGTTATTTTGTTGGTGTAATTTGCTGGAGCAGCTGGACATAAAAAAAGAATGGCAAAGCTCCATTTTGTTGGTGTAACTTGCTGGATCAGCTACTTTGCTGCTGCTATTAACAAAAATAAAAAATAAAAAATAAACCGTCAACCCGTAAGAATTGGCTCGTTAAAACGAATCGTGTAAGGTCCGGTTTCATTTTTAAAAGAAAAAGACCCGCCCACCCCATTTCATTTGCAAACAGGTGCAGTCCAGTCCCTCCAATTTTGAGCCCGATCTGGCTCGTGCCCACCCCTTTGATAATATGTATCAAAATATGGGATGAGTATTCAAATATGAGATCTCAAGTACAAAGATAAATATTTTTAATAATCTGAGCTATAAGCACCTTGCAGTAGAAATTTACCTATGGTCGGCTTTGATAATTTGGGGGCTCTAGACGAGCCTTCGTAGTGGGCCCTACATAAAAATTTTATTTCTACATTAAATATCATAAAAATTAAAATCGAAGGAGAGAAGTTAAAAACATTACTTGTCTCGTAGTTTAAGACACAATTGTACAAATTAAGAATCAACATTTAACTCAATATTAGCAAACAAAAAATTGGCAGAGAAACAAACAAAAAAGTCAAATTCCACCCATTACTCAATGTGATATATTAATATAAGAAAATTAAGCAGAAGCAATCAGACAAACGATCAAATATTCAGATTCATCAAAATAAAGAATCAAACCACGGTAACCAACCTATTTCATGGTGTTTTTGTGGTTCCATTTATGCAAAACATCAAGATAATTAATCTGCGAATGGATGATGACATCGATAATCATGGGATTTTTTATTGTTTCATTTTAATAATATTGAAAGCGTACTTTTACTCACACCCTAAAATTCTCAATTTACATCCTCACATATGTATTTTTTTTTCTAATTATAGAAAATTTGGAGTGCAAAATGAGATTTTTAGAGTATCAATAAAAGTTCCTTATTTTAAAAGCAAATCAAACTCAGGATGTTTCTCAAGATTGTGCTGCCTTACAAGCTTTTCTTTGATCTTTTCTTTTACCTAAAAAAACTTGAGCATGTTTCATTTGTCTGTCATGTTGGAAGATGTTTTAACCGTTAGATTTGATTTTCACAAACGTTTTATATCTTCTATTTTCAATCTCAGTTATTCTCTCTTTATTTTGTATGTCATATTTAAAAAGCTGGCCAGTCAATCATTATTAGTATGACATATATCCATAATTTATTTTGTAAAATTGTAATGCTATATTTGAACAAGTCATCGGTCAGTCATTACATACTAGTACGGTACTAGCTGTTCAAAAGATTTGAACCTTAAACCTCCCCTCATTTTATGCCGGACATTTCACAAGTTAAGTTCGGAGAGGTTATGTGTTACGAGCCTGTGTTTCTTGTTTTATTTCCACGTACAGTTTTGACATCCTTGACATATTGTAGTCGTCATGATTCCAACCAAATCAAACTCATCAAAAAGTACAACTGTTTGGAGACGTGCGTATCTCCTATTGATGTCATTTGTAAATTTGGCTTAAAAATTTGTCCCTAACATTATCCGTATGTCAATGTAGGAGAATCCAGTTAAAATTCTGTTTCACTAAGTTTTGTAAATTTATGTGGGTTTAGGTTTACTTGTACTCCAAGTCAAAGATCAGTAGATATTTGTATTAGAGCGTGAATAAAAAGATGCTACCAAAGTATTATCCTTTTACAAATACTTCACATAGACTAACAAATTTTTAGTTATTATAGTGAAGATGCAATCTTTCGATATTCGTTCTTATGCCAACCAATGCAACAAGACAGAGAGGGAAAGAATGATACCAGTAAGTTAGGTGAGAGAAACACCTACTTTAAACACCAGAATATTTTCACTTACAGTGATTTACAGTGATCACATTCTTTTCTTTTGGTTCTTTCCTTTATATTGTAATGAATTTTGAATGAATAATTCTTTTCTTTTCCTCCTCCTCACTTGGTGGTGAATCTTTCTCCTTCCACTTTTCTTTTTGGACACATTTCATCACCAAAACAAGTTCACATTTCTAAAGCTCTTGACGAAACGAAAAGCAATCTGCAACATAAGCAAGTCAGCCGCATCACAGACATTGTACGTAATGGAGTTCGAAAGCCGCCTATAAATGAAGAAATATAAGCTGAGAAACCTCAAACTTCTTCTTCTTTTAAGCATTTGAAACCTTTGTCTCTTTAAAAAGAAAAATATTTACACAAAAAATGGCTTCTGTAGCAGCTATCAAACGCTCCGAGTCCATAGCTGATAACATGCCGGACGCCCTGAGGCAGAGCCGGTACCACATGAAGAGGTGCTTCGCTAAGTACATCGAGAAAGGAAGAAGGATAATAAAGCTTCACCATTTGATGAGTGAAATGGAGACAGTCATAGATGACAAAGCTGAAAGAACCCAAGTTTTGGAGGGTGTTCTTGGCTATATATTATGTTCAACTCAGGTTTCTGATTAAACACTTCTTTTATATATATATATATGTTCTTCCTTTTTGGGGGACTAACTAAAATTTTGAACCGTTAGACCTAAATGAGATGTTTACCTAATATAATCCACAGGAAGCTGTTGTTATTCCTCCACATGTTGTCTTTTCAATAAGACCAAATCCAGGATATTGGGAATTTGTTAAGGTCAGCTCTGAGGACCTCTCAGCTAAGGACATTACTGTCAGGGAGTTCTTGAAATACAAAGAAACTTTATATGATGAGAACTGGTACATCTTTTTTACTTCTTTTTTTTTTATATAAAGTTTTTCCTTTTTGACATAGCTATATTCTAAACTACTCAAATCTACGGGATGGGGATTTGGGTGCAAGGGATGAGCACACTGCCATGGCCAATCGCCAACAGGCCTAACCCACATATGCTTTCCATTGCAGGTCAAATGATGAAAATGCACTGGAGGTAGATTTTAGAGCAATTGATTTCACTACTCCTCACTTAACTCTATCTTCCTCGATCGGAAATGGAATCAATTATGTTACCAAGTTCACCACTTCAAAGCTAGCTGGAAAACTGGAGAATGCACAACCCCTTGTGGATTACTTACTTTCACTAAACCATCAAGGAGAAGTATGGGAATCACAGCAATTTAGTTCGACAAAAAATAAATTTTGATGCAGAGAAATTCAAATTTCATTCTAATGATAAGGTCTGAAACATAGTTTATGTGATTTTGAATTTACAGCAACTTATTCTAAATGAGACCCTCAACACGGCTTCAAAGCTTCAGGCGGCACTGATTGTAACGGAAGTGTACCTCTCAGCGCTTCCTAAGGACACACCATTCCAAAATTTTGAACTAAGGTGACTCTTACTCTCATGTTCTATCCATCGGCGGATCCTGTAATGTTACTTTCAATCTGAAACCGAACGATATTTACAGGTTTAAGAAGTGGGGCTTTGAGAAGGGTTGGGGAGACACTGCAGAAAGAACAAAGGAGACAATGAGAATACTTGCGGAAGTACTACAGGCTCCAGACCCGTTGATCATGGACAGATTTTTCAGTAGGCTTCCCACAATATTCAATGTTGTAATATTCTCTCCTCATGGCTACTTTGGTCAAGCAGATGTTCTTGGCTTGCCAGACACCGGTGGGCAGGTAAAAGTCTAAATACTGTATCCGTTAAGCTAAGTCTCCATGCCATTGGCATTCGCTGGTGAGCCGAATGTTTATGGATGTTTATGAACTCAACTATCGAAAACAGGTAGTTTACATTCTTGATCAAGTGAAAGCTTTGGAGGAAGAATTGCTTGTGAGAATTAAGCAACAAGGACTTACTGTGAAGCCTCAAATTCTTGTGGTGAGTTTCATCGACAACTATGGACGATTTTCTTGTTAAGGTAGTTCGGTTATTTAGAATTATCTAACTACAATTGTTCACTACAATAGGTGACACGACTCATACCAGAAGCAAGGGGAACTAAGTGCAACCAGGAGTTGGAACCAATCAACGGCACAAAATACTCTAACATTCTTAGGGTGCCATTTAGGACAGAGAAGGGAATCCTACGTCGTTGGGTTTCTCGTTTTGACATCTATCCCTATCTTGAATTGTTTACACAGGCATGTTTTTGTCGATTTTTAAATCCATGCTTGAGAGTGTTCACTAATTGATTTTTGCGCTTTATGTTCTTAATAATTTGTTGCATCTCTTTCAAATTACTAGGATGCTACTGCCAAAATCCTCGATCTATTGGAAGGAAAGCCAGATCTTGTTATTGGAAACTACACAGATGGGAATTTGGTGGCGTCTCTCATGGCTAATAAACTTGGGATTACTCAGGTCACTGTTCATTTATCTTACAAAATACAACCATAACACATTTTTCTCCCACTTCGTATTTACTAACCCATAGCACACTAAAACTAGGCAACCATTGCTCATGCCTTGGAGAAGACCAAGTACGAAGATTCAGACATCAACTGGAAGGAGTTAGATCCTAAGTATCACTTCTCATGCCAATTTCTTGCTGACACAATATCCATGAATGCTACAGATTTTGTCATTGCAAGCACATACCAGGAAATTGCTGGAAGGTCAGCAAAATTAACCAGCATACATACATACAAAACCCTTACCAAATGATTGCATTACAATTTACACCATAATGTACTTGGATGTTGTCTTTGCAGCAAAGACAGACCGGGACAATATGAAAGCCACACAGCATTTACGCTTCCGGGGCTCTGCAGAGTTGTTTCAGGCATCAATGTATTTGATCCCAAATTCAACATTGCCGCTCCTGGGGCTGATCAATCTGTCTATTTCCCCTACGCAGAGAAGCAGAAACGGCTCACTTCATTCCATCCTGCCATTGAAGAACTACTGTTTAGTAAAGAGGATAACAATGAACATATGTAAGTTCTGGACTAGCAAATCATTCTTTTGGAATTCAAATGCTGATTACTATTCACTAGTAGGCTAACATCAACCCAAACTGTTTTTGAACAGCGGATTTCTAGTGGACAGAAAGAAACCTATCATCTTCTCAATGGCAAGGCTAGACATTGTTAAAAACATTACTGGGTTGGTTGAGTGGTATGGGAAGAACAAGAGGCTGAGAAATTTGGTTAACCTTGTTGTAGTTGGGGGCTTCTTTGACCCTTCGAAATCAAAAGACAGAGAAGAAATTGCAGAAATAAAAAAGATGCATACACTGATAGAGAAGTACCAACTTACGGGTCAGATCAGATGGATAGCAGCGCAGACTGATAGGAACCGAAATGGAGAGCTTTACCGTTGTATTGCTGACACAAGGGGAGCTTTTGTGCAACCTGCTCTGTATGAAGCTTTCGGCCTGACTGTCATAGAGGCAATGAACTGTGGATTGCCCACCTTTGCAACCAACCAAGGAGGTCCGGCTGAAATCATTGTTGATGGGATCTCTGGTTTCCATATTGATCCCAACAACGGTGACGAAGCAAGCAACAAAATGGCTGATTTCTTCGAGAAGTCTAAGACTGATGCTGCATACTGGGACAGATTTTCAAAAGCAGGCTTGCAGCGCATATACGAATGGTAAGTACACGACCTCTACATCTCTGCTTGTTTTCTTAAAGTTCATTCTTATTCTAACAAAGTTACAAAACCAACATCTTCTCGCGTGGAATGTAAAACAAGTTATTGGAATTTTGTAGCTACACTTGGAAGATATATGCAAACAAGGTGTTGAACATGGGGAACACTTATACTTTCTGGAGGCAGTTGAACAAAGAGCAGAAACAGGCAAAGCAAAGATACATCCAGATGTTCTTCAATCTCCAATATAGAAGCTTGGTATGTTATAAATTATTCTTATATAATAGAATGTATCCCTTACTTTATTGTCATTTTAATTAAGTTCGAGATTTAGACGCTGATTTTCATTGGCATTGTTGCAGGTGAAGAATGTGCCTATCCCAAGTGATGAACCTGAACAACCAGTAGTGCCAAAGCCAACTACCAAACCAAAGACCACATTAAGGCATGTTCAGCTAAGTTAGCAATTTTCTGAGTTGATAACAATAAGTCCGTCCTCATGGATAAGAATTGAAAATATAAATAAGAGGTGTCAAATCCATGATTATACTTTCCTAGTGTTATGCAGAATTTATGATCAGTCTCAACATATTTCATTCGAACAAACTAAGCAACGAAGTTTATAAACATACGTAAAATGCATACATATCGTTGTAAAACTCAGATAATATATAATTCTGCATTTGTTAATATAACCTCTCTTATTTCTCTAATCACATTGTATCATTCATTCAAAACTAATAACAAATCATTGATGTGCAGCACAAGACGCTCACAGTCTCGAATATAAAGGTAAAGAGTAAGATCCCCCACAAACGGCTTGTTTTCAATCCTTCCACTAAAGCCAACATAACAACTGAAAAATTCTTCCCTGTATAATTTCAAGTTGTTTGGAGCCTAAGTTAAGGTCAAATAAAGGGAGCTTGATTGAGGATTGCCATTTGACCTTCCAACTGCAATGCTACCTCTTCTGTTTCCTAAACATTAATTCCCTATTAATCATTTGCAAAGAAGAATTGTTGTTGTGTAAACATTGAAGCATGAAAATTTGTTTCTGTGCAATAAAATTATACCAAATTTACAGCTTGTATTGTTTTCAATTCAATATTTTCAATCTAAAGGTTTGGTGTTTGGTTCAATGGCACTTCGAATTTTCTGCGCTATAAACTCAGTAACATTTTCTTTTTTTGACAATATGATATTCTCTACTACATACTTTAATTTAGGGGGAGGGGGATTTGAAATAGGGTGTATAGAACGGACACACTGCTCTACCCAACTAGCATAACCAACGTCTACGATGAACTCAATAATATTACTTGGTAATTAAACTTTCTAACTAAATTATTATACCCTTTTCAGTTCTTCAATCCATCTTACATAACAAATTAATCCAATTCAACCGACTGAGAATTTTAAAGGGAATCCACATCAACCCTAAATAAACAAAGAGAAATTTTATTTGAACTCAGCTTTTTTATCTCTACACCCAACTAAATAAATTTGTCTACCAAACTTCCAAATATGTCCTTGAATAAATAAAAATGAAAAGTTAATTTTATACGCCTAAAACACAAACAACAATAATCTCTCTACACCTTTTTTTATTTAATCCGGTGAACCCAACCCTAAGGATGGCAACTCTTCTCCAACATCGTCAGCAACCATGATCCCTCTCTACTATTCTTCATATGTCTCTTCTTCTCTCTTGAATTCCTGGCTTACATCTTTGCTTTCTCATAATTTTGATAAGTTATACACATTGGATTTTTGTGAAAGAAAAAAAAAACAATCAAACCCCCACAGCCACAAGGCTTCTGTCCATTTTCACTCCAGCACCCATTTGTTGAACATTAAATCAAATTGAAAACGATAGAAATTTTTAACGGTTAGAGAAAAAACAAAGATCTAACAAAAAAAAAAAAAGAACTGTAAATTTCCGCTCAAAAACAATAAAACACCACCCAACATGTGCTTGTAAAAGTAACCCAATCAAATGAAGAAAAAAAAAAGGTACTTTCTTCGTCATATAATAACAATAGACAAAAAAGTGTAAGGGGATGGTGTGTGTCGGCAGTTTTGTATAGGGTTGCCAGCATTAAGCTTAGGTTCACCGGATTAAATAAAATGGGTGGAGAGAGAGAGATTTGTTGTTTGCATTTGGG
>JAOTRO020089772.1:0-14064 GCA_028566515.2 Pyracantha coccinea | reverse complement strand
ATTTTAACTATAAACAGACACTTATTTACACGAAATAGAATAGATTTACTTAAATCCGCCTAGTCCGCCTAGGCGCCTAGGCGCTAGGCCCCATCCCGCCGCCTGACTAGCGCCTAGCGCCTTTTAGAACCTTGACTATAACTAGATGAGGAGGGTGACACCTAAAAGGAAAAAAAACACATTAAATTGATAAATACTAATAAATTGAACATTGTTTAAATGAGCAATATTTCTATATTTCTTGTATAATAATTAATTATAAAGCCTTGTAGAATGAGGGTTTCTTTAGATCAGGCTTGTTATTCCATTGAAGAAACAGCATGAAATAGAAGTGTCAAGAAAAATATTCCGGAGGATAAAAGACAAAATCACAAAGTGTAGTATTGTATTGTACACTGAGTATGGATAATTCCCATCGGCATAAATTCCAATAGTTGGCCATATGTGTAAGAAATATTTACAAAATACGTACATATATACATGTATAATTAGAAATCATACCAGTAACGTATCATTTTTCAAATTACAATCAGAGTGAATCGAACTTAAGAGTAACTTTGAGAACTAGCTCAAGCAGAGAAACCAGTAATCCATCAAAGAAATGACTTGGAATGCAATGCATTTGGCATGTCGAGTGTGTGAGATTGCTGCCTAGTGACAAAATATAACCCAACAAAAAAGGACAGCGACGTCTAAACACAATAAAAATCATGCAAATGGGTTGCTAATGTGACATCTATGATATTAATAATGGCTTCCTACTAGAAGAGAATGACCTCCAAACATGCTAAGAACCATCCAGTTCACAACAAAAAAAGGAAGGAAAAATGGACTCATTCACTCAATCCTTGAACTGGTCAGACATGCAGTAATTGCATAAAACTAAACCAGCTAAGCAATATATGCAAATAAAGCAGTACCACAATAAAAATCATGCAAATGGGTCGCTAATGTGACATCTATGTTATTAATAATGGCTTCCTACTAGAAGAGAATGACCTCCACACATGCTAAGAACCATCCAGTTCACAGCAAAAAAAGGAAGGAAAAATGGACTCATTCACTCAATCCTTGAACTGGTCAGACATGCAGTAATTGCATCAAACTAAACCAGCTAAGCAATATATGCAAATAAAGCAGTACCACTTGAAGTAGAAATAAAACCTGCACAGATCCATGTTGCCGCCTTGAGGAAAAGTAGAATCACTAAATAAAATTCTCCGTGGGACAGAAGACGATAATAAGGCTAGAATAGGATCAAATTTGCACAGACCCAAATCATAAAGCTCCAACAGATATATTGCTGAGCTTCTGTGAAAATGCCGGCCATTCTCCGCTTCCTTCAACTATATATGATGCTTTCCTGAGAATATCATTATCAACTCATAACAGAAACACAGGCATCTTCGACTATCCTTACTACTTCATTCAGTAGGGTTTTATTCACCATGGCTGTGATGCCTTTTCTTACTCTCATTTTCGTACTTAGTTTCTGTTATGTTACCGCTCAGAAAAACGAGCTCTCACCAGCAACTACTAAAACGAGCAATTTACAGACATACATTGTCCATGTAAGGCAACCAGAGGGCAGAGTTTTTGCTCAAACAGAAGACCTGAAGAGCTGGCACGAATCTTTTCTGCCCGTTACCACAGCAAGCGCAGATGAACCGCCACGCCTGCTTTACTCGTACCAAGAGGTGATCAGTGGTTTTGCTGCTAGACTAACTCAGGACGAAGTAAAAGCAATGCAGGAGATGGATGGCTTTGTCGCAGCATATCCTCAAAGAGTATTCCGTCGGAAAACCACACACACACCAAACTTCTTGGGGCTGCACCAACAAACTGGAATATGGAAGGATTCAAATTTTGGGAAGGGCGTGATCATTGGAGTGCTGGATGGTGGAATTGAGCCCAACCATCCTTCATTTAGTGGTGCAGGAATTCCACCTCCACCCGCTAAATGGAAAGGGAGGTGTGACTTTAACGCATCAGACTGCAACAACAAATTAATCGGTGCAAGGGCTTTCAATCTTGCAGCTAAGGCGTTGAAAGGAGAGAAGCCTGAGGCACCGATTGATATAGACGGACATGGGACCCACACAGCAAGCACTGCTGCTGGTGCATTTGTGCAGAATGCTGATGTTTTAGGGAATGCCAAAGGTAGGGCAGCCGGGATCGCACCTCATGCCCACCTAGCAATATACAAGGTGTGCTTCGGAGAGCCCTGCCCAGATGCTGATATATTAGCTGCACTTGAAGCAGCTGTGCAGGATGGTGTTGATGTGATCTCAATCTCCCTTGGTGATGTGTCAGTTCCATTTTTCCAAGACACCACTGCAATAGGCTCATTTGCAGCGATCCAAAAAGGAATATTTGTAAGTTGTGCAGCTGGAAATTCTGGCCCATTTAACGGCACACTATCTAATGAAGCCCCCTGGATACTAACAGTTGGAGCAAGCACAATAGACAGACGTGTTGTAGCCACAGCAAAACTTGGAAATGGAGAAGTATTTGATGGCGAATCTCTCTTTCAGCCTAGTGATTTCCCTTCAACATTAATGCCTCTTATTTATGCTGGTGTAAATGGCAATGATTCGGCATTGTGTGCTGAAGGATCCTTGAAAGATCTCCCTGTTAAAGGTAAGGTAGTTGTGTGTGAGCGAGGGGGAGGTATAGGAAGGATTGCTAAGGGAGAAGAAGTGAAAAACGCTGGAGGCGCTGCCATGATTCTTTTGAATGAAGAAACTGACGGCGTCAGTACTTCAGCTGATGTTCATGTTCTTCCCGCAACACATGTGAGCTACGCAGCTGGACTGAAGATCAAAGCATATATAAATTCAACAGCAACACCAACAGCAACAATCTTATTCAAAGGAACTGTCATCGGAGACTCATCTACTCCGGTGGTTGCTTCCTTCTCTTCAAGAGGCCCCAGCCTGGCAAGTCCAGGTATTCTAAAACCAGACATTATTGGTCCTGGAGTAAGCATTCTTGCTGCATGGCCATTCCCCGTTGACAATACCACAAAATCAAAAATCAATTTCAACATGATTTCTGGAACTTCAATGTCTTGCCCGCATCTCAGTGGAATCGCAGCTTTGCTTAAGAGCTCACACCCTTACTGGTCACCAGCTGCCATTAAATCTGCGATAATGACTTCTGCTGATCTTCTAAATTTAGAAGGCAAACCTATTCTCGATGAACAACTTCAGCCTGCAGATGCTTTAGCCACTGGTGCAGGCCAGGTCAATCCATCAAAGGCAAATGACCCAGGATTAATTTATGATATTCAACCTGATGATTATATCCCTTATCTTTGTGGCTTGGGCTATAAAGATGATGAAATCAGTATCATTGTGCATAGACAAATAAAATGCTCAATGGTATCGAGCATACCTGAAGGAGAACTGAACTACCCTTCATTTTCTGTCACACTGGGATCATCTCAGACATTCACACGAACTCTGACAAATGTTGGTGAGGCATATTCATCTTATTCAGTCAAGGTTAATGCACCAGAAGGAGTATATGTGAGTGTCAAGCCCAAAACACTTAACTTCACAAAGGTGAACCAGAAGATGTCGTATTCAGTGACATTCAGCCGTATTGGTTCAAAAGGTGAAGCTGGTGAATTCACTCAAGGATACTTAACATGGGTTTCTGCTAAATATGTTGTTAGGAGTCCCGTTTCTGTTAAATTACAGTGAGTAATGGATGCTTATCGTATAGTGGGCACCTGGTGACTTGTAATGTCATCAAACTTCATGGAGCTCTATGTGATCAAACATAAATGTACTCATTTCCTTATGTTTTCCTTCAATAACATGGCAATATTTTAAAGGAGATAACGACTCGGACAATCTAAGTCTAGGACAGAAATAAACCTTACATACCAGGTATATGATGTAGAAATCTTGGATCTGCTTCTCGTCGAAAAAATAATTAAAACATAAATATAATAATAAAGATTAACAATATAAACAGGATGTGGAAAAAGAAGAATGGTGCAAAATAGATGCCAAAGACTAAACAGTAAAAAATAATCTCATAACGCAATGCACTTTCTCCCATCCAACTTAAGGTTGTATGTTTGTTGTTCAGTTAAAAAACTGCTGATATAAATCTAATAATTAACTTCCACACGCGACGCTATAATCTCCTTACCTAGATGTTGCACAGAGTTAGCAAAGAATACAGAAAGGAGGTGAAGAGATCCTTGCTCAAGAGTGATAAACATCAGATTTCCTGTTTACTCACACCACAGGTCATCAGGTCTACATCTAAGGAAGCTAATAATTTTGAATACACTAAATATCCAGGAGCTATATCCCCACATGCAACAATATGTCAACAGTATCACATTCTATCAAGGGAATTACAGAGGAACTTTTCCATTGTAGGAACTCAAAATAAGATTCATTAAGCAGTTACCATAGATTGATCCTTGGCTGCATTGTCTCTGAAATGTGATGGTTAAATAGTAACGGTGAAAACTGAAATGCACGAAAACTCATCAGCCAAAACCAGGAATTTCACTGGCGGCAGCAACAACTAAGCCTTGATTTAATTACAAGGTTCCCATAACAAATCAAATCGAATATTATTGTGTAACATACAAGGTTCCCATAACAATTCACTGAATTTAATTACATAATTCACTGAAAATTAGTTTGAAAAAACTGAATCGGTACAATTTATAAAAGCCTTGATTTCTACAATTACGTTTTGGACAAATACATAAGAATTTAGGCACAAACAAACACATAAACAAGCAAAATTCTTTATCCTAGGACAGATGAGAGAGAGAAGGCGACGAACATTGTTTTTGAGCTTCTGGATGATGCTGCGGCGAAGTCTGTCGAAGTCTCCGTCGTCCTTGAGCCGATCACCTCCTCTTTGCTGATCTTGTGATCGTGCGAGCCCTCCAGTGCTGCATCCAAACCCCTTACTTTTTTGCCGCCACAACCATAGCTTATTGCCCTGTGAAAAATTATTTCTTTTGTACTAGACTAGACTAGACTTGGGAGATTTTTTTTTTCAAAAAATTATGACTGGTTTGAAAATGTTTTTAAAATAATTCAAAGTTGTTGTAGAAATAATGGGTGAATGGCCAAAGACCTTGTAATAGTATTTGATACTTTCAAAAGTATCATTATTATTTTTGAATGGTTGTAATTACATAAGTTGTTCTATAAATATAGGACGTTGTGTACTATCAGAAAGTACACAGTGAAAAAGAGAGAAAGAAAGAAGAGAAATAATATCAGTATCCCTCACCTCTTCTACAATACTTTTGTGTTTTGGTTATAGTGTAATATTTTGTACCTGCTTCACTTTCATCCTTAGTAAAGGTTATCTACCTAACTTTTGCATATTTATAACACGTTATCAGCACAAGTCTCTAAAAATATAATCATTCTCTCATCCTTCTTAGCCGAACGAAAAATAAAAAAATGTTTTCTTTAAGGTTTTCACTGTTTATCTTCTTCCTTTGCCTCAACTGCACGGTATACCCTCGCGACGAATTGTTTACTCCATGCCTGCTCTTAGTTCTCGAACTAACGGTTACATACATCTTTGATTTCTTGTTTGGTGTAGATTTTAATTACTAACCCAGTATTTATTTATGTTAATTTTGCTGCAATCCAAGATGGTGCGGTATAATCACCCATCTTGAACTGCAAGTTTAATCTTACTGCGATCCAAGATGGTGCGGTATCATCGCCTATCTTGGACTACAGATCTACTTTTACTACAAATTTTAGGTGGAGCGGTATAATCGCCCACTCTACCTTGCATATTTAAATTTATGTGTTGTTTAATTTCATTGCAATTTTTAGGTGGTGCGGTATAATTGCCCACCCTGCTCTGTGTATTTAATTTTTCTGCTACTTGAGTGGTGCGGAATAATCGCTCATTCTATGTTATATTGTTTCAATGAGAATGGTGCGGTACAATCGCCCTTCTTATTCATCTTGAAAATCTCGAGCCTGAAGTTTTAGTGCTTGTCATTTTGGCCTGAAGATCAAAATGAAAAATTTGTAAGAATCAGAAGTTCTAACTCTATATTCCCTCTAGGAGTACATATTATTACAAGTTCTTACACATCTCATTTTCTTTCAGAAAAGAAAATGGCGAACTTGGTGAAGCTTGATTTTGCTGCCCTAGATATTACTGGGAAGAATTACTTTACCTGGGTACTGGATTCCAAGATCCATCTAGAAGCAAGGAATCTTGGAGATACCATTAGGGAAGAGAACAACTCATCCTCTCAAGATCGGGCGAAGGCCATGGTCTTTATTCGTCGCCACCTTGATGAGGGATTAAATAGCGAGTACTTAACGGTTAAAGATCCGTTAGCTCTCTGGAATGCAGTGAGAAGCAGATACAATCACCAGACAATGGTGATTCTTCCAAGAGCTCGCTATGAATGGACTCACCTCAGGATCCAGGATTTCAAGTCAATGGCTGAATACAATTCTGCGTTGTTCAGAATTACCTCTCAGATGAAGCTTTGTTGGGATACCATTACTGAGGAAGATATGCTGGAAAAGACTTTCAGCACATTTCATGCCTCTAACATGCTTCTGCAGCAGCAGTATAGAGCGCGAGGCTTCACTAAATACAACTAACTGATATCTGTGCTCTTGGTAGCTGAACAGAACAATGAGCTCCTGATGAAAAACCATCAGTCCCGACCCACTGGATCTGCACCATTCCCAGAATGAATGCTGCTTCCCTCGAAGCGAACGCCACATCCTCTGGTGGTGATAATCATAAACGAGGACGTGGCCACAAGCGAGGCCGGTGGAACAGGAAAGGCAAGAACCAGGGTGGTCAGTTTCACAACCAGGTTCTAAGGCAAAATTCAGGCCCGAGCTTTAAAAATGGAAATCGCCACAAAGGCAAAGCTCGTATGAACAATGCTCCTAGAAACTCTGATAGAGCATGCCATAGGTGTGGTGGCGATGGGCACTGGGCGCGTACCTGTCGTACCCCAAAACATCTGGTGGATCTATATCAAGCCTCTCTCAAAGAGAAGGGTGTCGAGACTAATTTCCTCGACCAGGCTAGACAAATGGATGTACCTGACCTAGTGTGCGACTTATCAGGACAGTTGAACACAACCCACCTAGATGTCTCTGACTTCATTGAGGAAAGGAGGAATGAAGTGTATCGGTCCGACTGAATCATTTATGTTTGATGTACTTTTATTCTGAACTTGTAGTTTAAAACTAGCATTTCAATTCAATAAAAAGTGGCATTTAAATTTCCTGTTATAAATTGTTTGTTAACTGTGATTCCATTTACTCAGAAAGCATGGATAAAAACTATGGTTGTTCTCAAAACATGAGAAATGGTGGAGATATTTGTCTTGCAGACAGCGCAACCACACATACAATACTTCGTGATCGAAAGTATTTCTTAAGCTTGATGCTTACAAGAGTAAATGTGACAACAATATCAGGACCTTCAGGTGTAATTGAAGGCTCAGGGAAGGCCCAGATTATGTTACCAAGTGGAACAATATTGTCCATACAAAATGCGTTGTATGCTTCTCGATCTACTCGAAATTTGTTGAGTTTTAAAGATATACGTTTAAATGGTTACCACATTGAAACGAAAAGTGCATAAAATGTGAAGTATCTATGCATTACCTCCAATGATACCCAGAAGCATATATTGGAGAAGTTGCATGGTTTGTCGAGTGGATTGTATTATACATACATAAAGACAGTTACTAGCTAGTAGTTAAAAAGATATTAACAACAAAATGGAAATTTGTAAATATTAGAAAGAATAATTATTGGAAAGTAAAAAATATAAATTAATACTCGGGACCTCTCTTTGTTTTATGTTTTTTGTTTTTTTTTTTGAACAAAAGGACCTCTCGTTAATTTTAAACAATTCTATCGATTTCAAATCTCAAGGACCAAAGTGAGGAGTTATGCAAATCTCAGGAACCATTTTGGCTAAAAAGCCTTATATATAATTATATAAGTTAAAAATAAATGAACGTACGAATAAATGATATATAACTATGAACATTATATTATTAATAGAAAACAAATAAACGAGATTGCTGAGATGGCTACAACCTGATGGCTACAATTTTTACTAACCTATTATTCATACTTAACTATAAGTTATATTTCTAGGGTGCAAAACCTAAGAAACTCTAATTAGGATGGCTCAAATCCTAAACTAACAAGCAAACTCCAAATGTAAGACCATGAGTTTTCAGGGTCGAAGTAAGGCATATCAGATACACATGCCTCAGAAGTTTGGTTATGGACTTAACAACCTCTATTGCGAAGTTGAATAAACGGAGCAGTGATGCCACCATCATCATGTTTAGGAATCAATGGGCAAAGTCTGACGACTTCGCTGAGAATGGCCATGCTTGTTCCGGAAGATACATAAACCTAATCCAGCAAGGAGTTAACAGGTTTCCTATAATATTGGAGTCCTTACAATCTAAGGACTAGCGTGCGTCGCAAGTAATTACACTCCTAAGAGGATGCAATATCTACTTCCTAGATATCCTCTAGGGTTCTCCCGTTTAATAAGGATTTCTCTATAGTAAAAGGTCATCTCCTCGATTGGTATAAATTCACCGTTTTAAGGGTATCTCTGTATCAATCCTAAACACGCCACTCGCTCAGATTTGTGTCAAGTCTTCCGTTAACTCCAAGTACTCCATATATTTTCTTAGTGTCTCTTTCCAAGTCTTCCTAGGTTTTTCTATGTTCCTTTTACCTTGAGCCTCTATCTCATAATTGCATCTACTAACCTGAGCATTTCTAGGTTTTTGGTGCACATATTCAAACCACTTAAATTGATTTTCTATCATCTTATCTTCAATTGCGGTCATTCCTATTTTAACTCAGATATTCTCGTTCTTAACCATGTCCTTTCTTTTATGCCCATACATCTAACAAACCATTCCGTTACATTCATTTTTTGCACATGTTAATGCTTAACCGCCCAACAATGTGTGCCATACAGCGTTGTTGGCGTTATTGTTGTTCTATAAAAAATTTCCTTGAGCTTTAGTGACATACGTCGGTCCTACAATACATCTGATCCACTCTTTCACTTCATCCATTCAACCTGTATGGACGACAACTAAACATATTGATCCAAACTAGACAAACAATCAAAGGAGAAGTAGGAGAGGCAAAGAACGACAGACAAATCAAGTAGATTAAACCGTAAAGGATCAAACATGCTCTAACACCAATTTGAAAAGATGATCTATGAGGTGTAACTTAAAAAATAAAATGTTCGGATCATTGAAGTTCGATGTTGTGTGGGCCCACAACTAATCTCCATTTTCAAAAATAGGGATTCCTTCCCATATATATATAATATATATATATATATATATTATAATAACTTTAAGTACCGTGAGAAGGCAAAACTATCCATTAAACAACTTGGCTTCACCTTCTCCATTTAATACACGGATTAAATTTCAATTGGCACTGCTAGTTGAATTTATGCATATTATTACTAGTCTTTGTCACAGTTTAATTAATTTACTAGGCGGCGGTTGACCTAACATCAAGTGTTTCCTTAAGTACTAGGGTTTCTCTTGGATACACTACTTCACAATTATCAATAGATAATTAGCACGTTTATCAATAATTTAAATAATAATTTAATCATCAATTTTTATAGTATTTAATTTATTAAATTTTGTCTGTAAATTTAGTTTCTTGAACATCACTCTTTCCCAAAAGGGTATCTCAGTGCAACCTCCAATAAAAATCCCTAAACAGTGACAGGGCAACTAATAATGATAAAGACTAGTCTGCAATCATAAATATTTCACCATTCAGAATCTCAGATCGTCAACTGAATAAAATTGAACTAAAAGCCAAAAGGATGAAGAAAAATAAAGTCGTGACGTGGTGTCACTCCGACAGTTGGATACTTCGGATGACGGTGATTGAAAGTCTGGTATGGTTAGGTCAATGTAGCCAAAGTCTTGGATCTGGTAGTAGAACCACACCAGTTTCTTGATTTAACAATAATACGAAGACCACTTACTAGTCAACTTCATCGTGGTCGGCTGGAGAACTTCACACTACTTCGGGTTAAACTTGTAGGTTCTTCAATCACAGTTTTCATTTTTTGCTAAATTATATAAAATATATTTCTGTTCACACATTTTTTACAGCGTTTAGTGAGAGATCATTGCTTGCAAATTAATATTTATTAGTTTTAAATCATTCATGCAATGATAAACATGGATAGTATATATAGAAATCTGAACTACTGATACATAGTTCAATGGAAACTAGTATTTTTCGGAGATCTTTAAGGGAGGGAGTTCAACTTGGGTGAAAGATGACGAGCACATTGTTTAGGCCAAGTGGCCTACCAAATGTTCTTGTCTGCGTGGTTTTTTCAATGTTAACTAGTTACTAAATTTATAAATAAACAAAAAAATCACAATTAGATTGCGTTTTTATAAACCAAATGTTGTAAGGCATGGTCTGAATTTGTAAGAATCCATATACAAGGATATTGATGCGTGGTCAATTAAATTGTGTCACTTGTAAAAAGCTATTAATTTTTCATGAAATATGGGGTTGCTTTTCACTTACAGGGACCCAAGAGAACAATGGTCAGAAAAGGGAAAAAAGCAAGGGAGGAGACTGTGGAGTACAGTAGCCCAAAGCCTAACCCTCCACCACATCCTCCCACCTTCAACACCTCTAAGTCTCTCAGTCTCCCCAGGTACCGTACAATCATTTTTCAGGTGTATAAATCGTATGTGTCAATACTTATACAATCCTGGGATTGTTCAAGCAATTTTCAAAGGGTAATGCTATTCTAAATAATAGAGAGTGTCAGCAAGTATGTTAGTAGATTTGAGCAGGTACCAAAAATGTATTTAGTGCAACACTCGTGAGTTAAAATCTAATAAGGTAATTACCAAGTTTTAATCAATAGTTAGTAGAATGCATGTCATCTACTTACCACTAAACTTCTTTTTATCCTGCCAGGCCTAAAATTTTCATCAGGGGTGCAAGCACGAATTATCGCCGGAAGAACCTAAGGTTTGAAAGATTTTTTTTTTTGATACTGTGACAAATTATTTCAGTGTAATATGGTTTTCATCTCTTCATCAAATGTTTTCATGCCTGCCAATTATAGTATAAACTAGAAATTAGGCCCGCGCGTTGCCGCGTGAACTAGCTGTTTCAGGCGTTATCGGATAAATAAAACATATTTAAGTTGAATACATTCCACACAATTATGAACAAACAAAGAGATACATGAGTGAATGAGGTCGATAAGATAAACAACTTTGTTTTCATATACATTCAAGTGAGTTGGCACATAAACACATTGTACAATGAATGGGAAGAAACTGAAAGTCTTTGATTAGAAAGAGATAGTTTCCAAAAAAGTTCCGTTTCCTTAAGAAACAGAAGAAACATTTAGTTCACACATATAATGTGTCATGCAATGTATGTAGCCATTTCAACAGGTAATTAAAAATAAAAAGCGTTGAGAACTTGTTCAAGTAGCTAATTTTGTAACCACAACTGTTCAAAGGCAAAAGTAAGCAGAAGGTTTGTTTCCATACGAAACTGAAGAAACAGAAGCAAGCTGCAGTCTACACAAATTTTGCCCCTGCAGTTAAGACGGCAAAATATATGCCCTGCAGCCTACATACCTCACTTGTGCAACATATGCCTTAACATTGGAAAAACATAAAAAATCGAATACAAATTTGTAAATCAAGGACGGATTTTGTTTTACATTTTTATAATCAAATCAAGTGGCAGTGTAGCATGTAAAATTACAAACTTGAAGCAACCAGAGAGAACAGAAATTAAGATGTAGAGATATCCTCAAGCGAAGTGTTACCGACACTCCAAAAAGTTCATCATAAACTTGTCGATGTGCAGTTTTGTTCTTATATTTTATACAAAAACTTAGAAATGTTGGGCAACCAAAATTCAAATTGAAAAAAGACCCAGATCATGAAAACATAACAACAAATTACCTATATCAAAGAATGGAAAAGCGTCAAGAAAACACATGAAATCAGATAAAAAACATAATATTGGACAAAACATGAATCGAGTCAATGAAGCAGATACTAACCAGCATGCTACACTCTCCAATTTTGGTACTTTTACCTGTTACTCAGATTCCTAGTAATCATGAAGTACTCAGATATCTAGTGAGAATGGTGGAGCTACATCTTCTTCAGTGAATCACTCTGAGAAGTTAAGTTCAAGTTCATGGAATCTTCAAAGTCAAGATAATGTAATGCATGATACATCAGGCCATACTCTTTCCACAACAAATGATACAACTCATTTGCTTCTTGTCTTCAGTCCAGAGCAACTCCAGGTGATACTTCCATTCTCTCCACCTTCATCTCCATTTATTACAAAACATACAAACATATTTGGTTATGTGCATCATAATTCTGAATTCAAACAAGGTTACAAACAGGTGCAATTTCAAGAAAAAATTATGCAACCTATTTAGCAACCTTTCCTGAGGTTACTTCTTTGGATATTTTGGATGATTTCTCGAGTGGTTTTTCATTCATAGCTGATGTAACTGATATAGAGAAGCCTAAGACTTTTAAAACTGCTAGTGTCAAGACAGAATGGCAAAGAGCCATGCAAGATGAGTTTGATGCCTTAAAAGCATAAGGAACTTGGTGTTTAGTTCCTCCTCTTGTTGACAGAAGTATCATTGGAAGCAAATGGGTATACAAGATTATTTCCAAGTTTAAAGCAAGGCCAGTTGCACAAGGGTATAGCCAAGAGCAAGGCTTGGACTACTCTGAAACGTTTAGTCCTGTGGTGAGACACACCACTGTGAGAATGATTCTTGCTTTGGCAGTTCAATTTGGTTGGAGTTTGAGGCAATTAGACGTTAAAAATGCCTTCTTACGTGGGGAATTAGAAGAGGAAGGCAATATGAAGCAGCCTCAAGGGTTCGTTGATTCAAAACATCCAAACTATGTCTGCAAGTTAATAAAGTCACTCTATGACCTGAAACAAGCACCACGAGCTTGGAATTCGAAATTCACTAGTTACCTACCTACTTTGTGATTTGTTACATCATTATCAGATACAAGTCTGTTTGTGAAAGAAGATCATGGGGATGTTATTATACTCCTATTATATGTTGATGATATAATTATGACTAGTTCCAAAGCTTCAAAGATTCAATCAGTGATTACAAACATGGCTGCAATTTTTTATCTTAAAGATATGGGAAAACTCACCTAGTTTCTTGGTCTCCATATCCAGTATAATCAAGATGGGTCTATATTCATCAATCAGTCTAAGTATGCACGGGATTTGTTGAAAAAAGCTGGTATGGAACATTGTAAACCTACATCTACACCTTCCAAACCTCATACTTAGTTGCTTGTGTCTGAAGGCATACCAATGACAAACCCTACTCTCTATAGAAGCTTGGTGGGTGCTTTACAGTACTTAACATTTTCTATGCGTGATATAGCACACTCAATGAATATGGTGTGTTAGTTCATGAACAATCCAACAGACTTGCACCTTCATTTGGTCAAGAGAATTTTGAGGTATTTACAAGGTAATATTACTTGTGGTTTGAAATACACAAAGGGTGAAGATATGTTCATAATAGCCTATTTAGATTTAGACTGATTTAGCCTATCTCATGGCAATCCAAGAAGCAGTCCACTGTCTCAAGAAGCTCGACAGAGGCAGAATATAAGGTAATAACTCATTGTACAGCTGATATTTTTTGGATCAGATCATTGCTCAGAGGTATGCATCAGTTTCTTCCCTCACCTCCTTATCTTCAATGTGACAACTTGTCAGCACTTGCTATCTGTTCGAATCCTATTTTTCATTCTAAGATTAAACATCTTGACACTGATTATCACTTTGTAAGGGAGAAAATACAAAAAAGGTGATCTGCATGTTCAATATATTCCCACATAAGAGCAAGTTGATGATGTTCTAACTAAAGGACTACATAGTCCTGTATTTGTAAAGCATTGTCACAACTTGAGCTTGGGTTCACAATCTG
>JAOTRO020089488.1:0-14071 GCA_028566515.2 Pyracantha coccinea | reverse complement strand
ACATCAAATTTGAAGACTAAATCAGAGGAAAATTGTAAACAGAGATTGTAACCCTACAAATTCATCAATACAAATCTATTTGTACACGTGTTCTCGTTTCATTCGTTACAGAATTTTCGTGTTTACAATTGCAAATGGATCTTCTCCCTAGGACAAGTATTTAATTTGTCCTTGTTTTTCCTTCTTCTTCTTTAATTCTCCTTCCTTCTTCAAATTGTTTTTCTCTCCAAATTCCTCTCTACTTTCTACGCTTGGTTTTGTCATCCCGTTCGTGCTTTCCCTGCTCTGTGACAAGGCTTTCTTCAGGTAAAGAAATTCTTCCCTTGACTTCGTTTTGAATTTTTCGTCTTCTTTTACCTTTTTTGTCTACCCTAGTGATGAAATTAGGCATGCATCTCCTTTCTGTGATTATGCATTCCAAAGATTTTGGGGTTTCAACATGGATGCACAAAGGGTTCGGGTCTTTCTTTTGGGAAATTGTACTAAACTCCTTTGGTAGTCATACTACTCCGAAATCTTGTGCGTTTGCCTCCTGTGATTTCCTTCTTGCTATTCATGTATACTGTGCAATTGTCGTCGAGCTTAGCTTACTTCTGTGTTGATGCGTGCTTGAGCGGGATCAATCAATTAATTGCATCGATCTGCTTGGCATGATTAGCTTGGCTACATATAGCCTATTTTTGTTTGGATGCACGAACAACACACTTTCCCTGGCTAGATTTGTCAAAGCTTTGATAACATAGCATGTGTAGGGAAAGATGCATATATTTCGTGTGATAACATGTAGGGAAAATAATTCCATGTTAAAGTCTTAGACTTTTGCATGAAAGGCTTTGAATTTTATGCATGTACCTCTTGAGGTTTCTTGGGTGCATTTGCTTGCTTTCCCAAGATGTGCTTGTCGCGTTTTGCCTTGTATGTTAGCACGTTTCTTCTTGCATGTTGCATTAGCTTGTAATATCTATGAGTTGACACTTGTTTTCCATAGGTGCATTATGCATGCGAGATCACCAAAAATGTCTAACTGCAGTGGATGAGTCCTTCACTACTAAGGGCCGTCTTCAACGAGGCAGGTCGCAACCTCCTCTTGGTTCTCAGAATAAGGCTTTCAAAAAAGAGGAGCCCTCCTTAGACTCGATCCTTCATATCGATCCAGGCGCATTTTTTTGTGCTCCATCGAGAGAAGGTTTTTTTCCTATTCTTTGTTGGTGATTGCCATTGCATGAATTATTGATTGTCAACCTTCTTCTTAAGTCTTTGAATTTTTCTTAAGCTTGCATGTGCATGTAGAAAGTGGCTAAACTTTGCCTAGCATGTTTTCTTCGTGTTTTGGCATGTGTACATGTATAAGCATGTTGGCGTGTTAGAGTTCCATCTTGGAAAGCTTCTGTGGGCTGTGCTGCTTTGTGTTTCCCTTACTTGTGCATATTTTTGTGCTTTCCTTGTAAGTAAATGCTAGTGTTACAGGGGCTATAGAAGGTGTTCAGCCCCCAACGGCGTTCTTCTTAAACTTACAGCTTTTTCTAAGGAGGTTGCGAATGATAGCGATGTCCAGCCATCAAAAGAGTGGGCATTGTGGCATAAGGCTCTCAGGAAGCCAGGGTAAATTTGATTAAGAAATTGATCCCTTTAGGCAAAGCTTTCTCTTCCCGGGTTGACTTTAGGAGAGTAAAGGTTTGCCCTGGGCTAGCTGAGGGGCTAGACAAGTTCTTTGAGCATGCTGGCGATGCAGATGTGAACTTGATAGGTCTATCTCCTTTTATAGGCATAATGATTTTTGAGGAGATTGCGACCCTACTTTATAACCTAGAGCATACTTCCCCATTAGAACTCACAAAGCGCAGGCTGTGCTATGTTGGCAAGATATGATTAGCGATGTGGCAGCTTTGGGTGTGCCAATAAGTTCCCTAGTTGAGAAGCTGGGAGAGTTACGTGATACTATGTTTGGGGTTCGGCTTGAAAAAAAAGAGGGTATCTTGGATCAATTCGTCAAAGTTAACAAATTGATACGTGCTCTCGAACTGTAGTGTAAGGAATTATAGGCTGAGAAGCTCAAGTTGAAGAAGTTGGTTCGTGGGAGCTCCAAGCAAATAGTAGTTTGCCTTCAACTGGAAGTAGATCAATTGCATGCGTCAACCTCTGGCAGTTCCTCCGAAAGATAATGCTCTGAGCTTAACTCTTCACATTCCTATGACTGCGCACTCTGCCTGACTGTTTGCATTTTTCTAACTCTTAGCTTCTTTTTCTTAGCAGAGCATGAACCTTGAGATATTGCAGTAGCGAGCTATGAAGACATTTGTTTTCCTCACTCTGCCTTTACTTTCTGTTGTAATTTGCTTTTGGACAACTAGTTTATCGTTTTTTTTAACAATGGCAGTAGGGGCCCCTTACTTTGCGTTTTGCTTTTTGCTTATTTGTTTTTGGCTTCGACTGCTGACATTGAACTTAGCATGATGCTTGCAATGTATTTAATCTTGCAATGACATTGGCTTTCTCATACTTTAGGTGCATGAGAATTTGCTGGATGAAATTCTGTTTAGGCTTTGAGACATAGGCTTGAGCTTTTGCTTGCTCTCTTGGGGGAAATAGCTAATCTTGCTGCTTGGCACTTTGTCAGTGAGTTTACATAAGGAAAGATGGAAAAGATGTCGTAGCTTCCGTAGGGAAGCAGAGCATGTCAGGAAAGCTTGACTCGCTTAACATTGATTAGCATGCTGGTTTTAAAAGCTTTTCCTTGCTTGCCTTAATTTTGCATTGATAGACTTTGACATGTTGCATGAGAATAGCTTTTGAAAAAGCTTTATTTGCTTGACTCAATGGTTTTGCATGTCGTGTTAGCTTGGTATGTTGCATGAGCAATGAACCATTGAGCAACTTGCATGGCATTGATAGGCTTGGCATGTTGCATAAGTATAGCTTTGAAGTAGCTTTATTTACTTGACTCAATTGTTTTGCATGGCATGTTGGCGTGGCATATTCCACGAGCATTGAACCATTAAGCAGCTTGCATGGCATTAATAGGCTTGGCATGTTGCACAAGTATAACTTTGAAAAAAGCTTTATTTGTTTGACTCAATGGTTTTTCATAGCGTGTTGGCTTGGCATGTTGCATGAGTATTGAACTATTGAACAGCTTGCATGGTATTGATCAACTTGGCATGTTGCATAAGTATACCTTTGAAAAACTTTATTTGCTTGACTTAATGGTTTTGCATGGCGTGTTGGCTTGGCATGTTGCATGAGCATTGAACCATTAAGTAGCTTGCATGACATTGATAGGCTCGACATGTTGCATAAGTATAGCTTTAGCATGATTTGCCCCTTAGGGCAGCTTGTTTGGCATAGGCTTTCCTTATAGCCTTGGCATGATTACTGCTACAGCTTATTTAGAAGAAATCTTTCTAGTCACTCTTGCCAATGTAAAGAAACGAATGTACCAACGATTTTGACAAAATTCTCCTTCATTTCATTAAAATTTAGGGTGCATCAATCATTGCATGGCTTTACAAGGCTTCATAGAGTAAGCAAAATGATCATTGCATAGAATGAGCTTGTTCCTTTAAAATAAGCATGATCATTTTAGCAATAATACGACTTTAGCCACTTTACATTAACAGGTTCTGATAGCATACCTTCCTTGACCAAAATCAAGTAGTAGTAACAACTTCGGTAGGCTTTCTTGACCACAAAAAGGTCATTTCAAATATGGGGTGAACTTCCAAGGTCCAAAGATCTGCCCCTTATGTGCTCGGTTACCCTGAGGACAAGATCTGCTTTCTTTTTCGTGGGTTGTAGTCAGATCTTCCATCCATGGCTAGGGCATTATGAGCTTCCTTCTTGTCAATCTTCCAAGATTTCCCCATGGAAGGCTTGACTAATAAGCTGGTCTTCCTTATTACACCCTGTAGTCAGTTACAATGTTGCTGATACAGATCTCCACAAGAGTTTTCTTGTTTTTCTCATCATAGCAGTCAAGGGAGAGATCTCAAGACAAAAGTCACCAAGTCTTCCCCATACTTTTGATGCGTATTATTGAGCTGAGTTGTCGTAACCCTTTCCTCATGTTGGAAGTACTTTTTCTAGATGGAACCTGGTGCAAGGGTGGTGTACCAAGTATATGCACGGTCAGTTAAACTGTTTGAGCACTCTCTGAGATGGGGGTTGCAGTCACTAGCATGAGGACCCAAAGCATTAACGAAACGGCTTATATGTTCATTAGGGATACCCTTCATCCCGTCAAAGATAACAAGGTTAAGAGTCTTGTATCCCTTAGGATAAGGCATGTGGAGAACGCTGATTGGATATGGTGGCTCAGGAACATATTTCCAGTCCTCTGAACTCTTGTGCAGCTCTTTTTCGAGCATGGCTATGACAACTTCCTGAGTGACAAAGGATGACGCTTTCTCAGGACCCTTGCCGGCAGTAGTAGTTAACTCCTCCTAAGAAGCTTTTTCCCTGATCGTGTAGTCTTTGTCACTGGCTTTCTCACTTGGCTTCAGGATTAAGTTTTTCAACTCCTTCAGAGATGCAACAATTTCTTTCTGGGCATTACCCTAAGGCATGAATAGCTGCGATGATGTCTGGCATGTCATATTCGTCCAGATTTTCTTGGCTTTAATGGCGTTGTCCTTCACGTTAAGACTTGTCGAGCCGGGAAGCAGCCTCGCCTGCATCTGAGGCGTTACCACTCTTGGTAGTGTTCCTTCTGGATCTTTGAGCCATTAAATCAAGATCACGACCTGTCTTCAGCAGAGTTGCCAATTTATGTTGGGGGACTTTAAGAATGTCCTCTTGTCTCCCTTGGTGCAGATTCACAACAAGTCATGGGATATCTCTAAAGAGATAGCTTGTCTTAGGAAATAACTCGGTAACATCAACGGCTCGAAGATAGCATGAAAGATCAAGATAATGACATGCTCAAGTGAAGCATGGTGTGAAAGCTAGAAGATTATCAATTTACATGAGAAAGAAGGGATTTCCATAGTTGCATGACATTCTTTACCGGATAATCTGCGCTTTCCTAGGGTGATAGTAAGGTTTCTAATGGCTGGGATATTTGATGCAAAGCTATGGAAATTGCTAAGGTTGCATGAATGATGATGCTTGAGGCTTGAAGTGTGCTTTTGGGCTAACTAGAACTCTTTGGGCTTATTTCTTGGGTCGTTCTCTCTTTCTGCATTTCTACTCTATCTCTTTGTGCTACTCTAATCTCATCTGCGTTTTTCCAATCTCTTTTTTCTTTAATGGCTTCCCTTTTTTTATGTAAGTGAAGGGTTCTTCTCTAGGCTTTATGGGAATCTCCCTTTGTGGCTTGGTATTCCCATCTTTTGTCCCTAGCTATTTTATTATTCCTTTTTTGGTGTAAGGTATATGCACTATTGAAACATGCAGATTGCTTCTTCCCGAGACGCGACTCTCTTAGGGTGGTCTTTTGCAGGCGCTACTTCTGGTAGTGTGCCTCATGGCTTTCGTACGATGGTTGTCTGCAGGATGGGAAGGGAAAATCAGCATTAAATGCATGACTTGTTAGCTTAACTTACATTTAATGCAAGTATCTAGTTTAGTCCTAACTAAGGGAGTTGGCTTGCTAGGGAAAGGGGTAAACTAGGCTAATTCTCTCTCATTGATGCCTTCATGAAATGCAAAAGGTATGGACTTGGATCTTTGGGCCCCCAAGAAATCCAAAGTCTTTCAAAACCCTGATTCCAAGCAGGCCTGATAACCTTCCTTAACTATCCACACCATAATCCACTTGACAAGCCCCAATTCCATGTAGGCCCAATAACCTTCCATCTATCTCTCTCTCTCTCTCTCTCTCTCTCTCTCTCTCTCTCTCTCTCAGACCTATAGACATTATATCTTTCTCCCTTTCACTTTCTCTTTAAGTCTTATATTTTCTACTACACACATATTCTCATAACCACTAACAGAGGCCTTATGTTGCCATCTACGCGTAGACACATCCGTGGAGAACTCATCTCCCAACGTCTCATCATAGACTATTTATCAAGGATGGCTCATGCCATTCTATCATAAAAATACTCCCATAGTTTGATTCTCCTTCCGGGAGATACGTAAACCACACCCTTTAATCAACCCCATTCTCCCCTCGTCGGTGATCATGGACTATTTCGACTGGATTTTGCATCCATCCGTGGATGTGCGTGAATTTGGTTCCAACAATTGGTGTTTTCATTGAGAGTGAATTCATATTCCCCCGTCCAGATCACTCTATCAACATGTGAATCTACTTTGAAAAAAAGAAAAAAAAAGTGATCAAATGAAGGAATTTTGGAGTATTTTCAATTGGATCGATTTGTGAGTCTTTCATGATAATTGTGTCAAAATCCAGAATTTAATTCCAAACCGTTTGATCGTGGCGAAGAAAAGAAGGCCTAGCACGCAACTTTTCCAAATTGACGTTTTTGGGCGTTTTGGGTATTTTGAAGGTCAAGATGGCATATTTCAAGAAGGTTATTTTTGAGGATTTGTTGAGGACGTCTTAAGCTTTAAAAAAAAGGACATTTTTGGACCAAATCGGGGTTGATTTGATGGTAAAAATCATTTATGTGAGCGACAACAAAAACAAGGATGATGGTCACAATGACTTCATGATGGATTGAAGAATCATAAGCCCCCAGTCCATATGATGTGAAGAAGAGTTTTATCACAATGCCCGGATATCCCAGAGGAACACAAAAAGGGAGGGTTTCTAATACCTTTATTTATTTTGTTTTAATAACTTACTACTTCGAAAAGTTTAAATCGCTTTACCATGAAACAAAGAGCTCGACCTAAATATTTATCAGGAGACTTTTATCTCTCTCTGTCTCTCTCAGACCTATGGACATCACATCTATCTCCCTTTGACTTCTGTCTCTAAGTCTTATATTTTCTACTACACACATTCTCATGACGCCTAACAGAGGCCCTTATGCAGCCGTCTACGTGTAGATACGTCCATGGAGAAGTCATCTCCCAAAGCCCTGTCATAGGCTATTCGTCAAGGATGACTCATGCCATTCTTTCATAGAACTATACCACTGGTTTGATTCTCCTTCCTGAAGATATGTAGGCAGTCTTATTCGTATTCAACCACACCCCCAATCAACTCCATTCTCCCCTCATTGGAGATCATGGGCTAGTCTGACTGGATCTTTCCTCCTTCCGCTGATGTGCACGAATTTGATTCCAGCAGGCTCCAACAATATATTATAAATAGTTGGATATAATATTTTTGCTTATATTATGTAGGCATAATTATTTATGTGGTCATAATATTTTTTGTTTATATTATGTACCCATATTTATAAGTGGCTACAAAATATATTTTGTTAATTTATGTACTCATATATATATATATATATAAATAGGCATTGTTTTGTAACTTTTATTTCTATTATGTACCAATGTTACTTTATATATATATTGCCACAAAATGTATCCATATGCATTTATTGTTTCAAAGTATATTGTTACATTGTTTTTTTTTATCCATTTATTCAATGAAATTTTTAAAAAAATTTATTTTCTACTGTAGCCGTTTTTAGTTTATAAGCCATACAATATGGGATTTTGAATCCCATAACATGTTAAGCAATTAATTTCAAACATATGGAATACATATTAATAGTAATAATGAAGTCTACAAAGTAAAGCCACTTTGATTAAAAATTGAATACCATTAAGGTTTTAGTCAAATAGTGTTATTGAATAAGGATTGGATCCAAAGTTTCTCGTATATTTATCTATCTATATATTATGTATGTATATGACCGTATACAAAACTGTGACAAACTTAAAAAGAAGTAAAAATCACTGAATTACAACATGTTGTTTCTTTTTCCAACCCCATTTTTAGTTATTTGTAGATTTTCTTGTTTCTTTCATTGGTCTTTCTTCTCTTATTTCTTGTGTGCTACCCTATGTTTCACAACAAATATTTGATAATATGTCTTACTCGACAAGCCTCGGCAAAAATCGATAGAACTCAGCAAGTACCCACTACGAGTTCAATAAAATCATCCAATTAAGTTGTTTTGGCCAAAATTTTGACCTCGTTGTTATAAAATTCTAGCTCTGCTACTGATTTACTTAGGCCTTAAGTGCTGACGTAGCATAGACTAGCCCCACATTTGAAGCACACATTGACCGTCAATTTCACCATTTAGTATTTTACCCTTTTAATCTTTTTATTAAACTGACGGTCAACGCGAGACGCAACTTATGCCATGTCAGCACTTAACATTTAACTAGGCGATGAAATTGATGGAGCGGTTAAACTCGTGCAATTCAAAAATCACATGGTATATTATGTAGAAATTGAAACTCCGTGGCTTGTTTGCAAATGACCCCCAAACCTTGTGGTGTAACGCAGTTAACCCTGCTGTTTTATTAAAGTCAAGTTAGTGTTAGGCACATCTAATATCAGATTCTAGTACCATGATCGGGGAATATTGGTTTTATAATAAATCAACTTGAAATAGGGCGTTTTAGTACATTTATCAAGATTATGAATTTTTAAACTTTTATGCTTTTTGGTCTGGGGTTGATTACTTTGGGAAACAAGTTAGTTTGTGGTTAATTACTTTTGGGATTTGAATGTGAAATAGAGGTTTAAGATTTGAGGATGAGTTCATAAGTGTGATTAATATGACTATGATAAATTAGAAACTGTAAAATAAAGTAGAATGGACTCTGAACCAATAATCATAATTCAAATATTAGATTTGACTAATAAACATAAATTATTATATCGTGTCTGAAACTTGCTTTACTTACTTCAAAATATGAGAAAATGGCTGCCAATAGTACAAGTAATCGAATCAGCATATACATGAAAAGTTTTTATTGACCTTAAAGCAAAGCACCCTTTGTTTTATGTATATACTGTTCCTTTTTTCGTGGACATTCTACGTTTTTTTCGTCATCGGGTCTTCAATTTTTTTTCGTCTTTAGTTTTGGTATTCTACTTCAAACTAATTAAAGTTAAATTAAAGTGCATGTGAACTCGGAGAGGAATTCACATTTGCTATAATCAATGAAACTATGAAAAATAAAACAAAATGGGCTAGCTAGTTGGCGTTGAAAATTTCAGCATTATTGTGACAACCAATATCTGGAATCTTCTCAATGTGCCATGATCCATAATCAGACAAGAAGCCAAGAGACAAGGAAAATGTTTTCAACTGTAGGGCAGGAACATAGAGGAAAGCAGAGGGTGGCACCAACCTAAAGCAAGCATTGGGAGACACCACTACCACTAACTCGGTAGCGTTAAGGTTATATGGCTTTCATATGAGCACGTCGGTTGATTACGTTCTGTATCCACATGCTCCCTTGTGAGGGTTCTTAAATCTTAATTGCTCCAGGACTTCCAAAGAAAGAGGTGGGCAATCAGCAGAAGTTTGATTGGTTGAATGAGACTCCGTAGTTCATAAAAGCTAGTATTGTGAGGGCAAAATGAATTCGATACTTCATGTATACAAGTAAATACTTTTAAGAAACTAAGTTACAAGCGGCTTGCATGACTAAATTTAGGTTTGATTATGTACTGATACATAGAGAAATCTTGAAGTTGGGGTACAAGTGATGAGAAATTATTGAAAACAAGAAATTTATCCGTTCTATTGTAAACAAAACCAAATAATTGAAAATAAGAAAAGGATGCCATCTAATTTAACCTAAACCAATTCATGTCGGCCTTAGAGGCCGAAGAAATTTTACTACAAGGAGTGCAGAGAGAAAAACAGTAAGAAATATCACCAACTCTTCTAGTCACACTCTCAAACTAGTTTATACTAAATACAAACTGCGAAAGCAGGAGTTTGTAGGTAGGCCAAATAAATCGCACTACTATAAAACCAGTCACCTCTGGTATTGAAACCAGTCATCTCTGGTATTGAAAAATATAGGTGGCCTCATATGCAAGGTCCCCTCGCTTACTAAAGGTGGTTTGCTGCGTGTAAATGAAGTTTAGTGGCCTAAAACATTTTAAGCACTTGTTCTAAACTTCCAATCCTTCCATGTGAGATACTCTCAGCACTCCTGTTACATGAAGGTCTTTGGCGCCTAACACTATTAGGATTCTTATTGCTAAACGAGAGGCTTTGATTAGATGACTATTGGGTCTAGCACATAAACCTTGTAATAATGTGATTATTTGACCCAAACCCAACTGAAGATGGGTGGAGAGCCCAAGATATTTGAAGTACTTAAGGTAGACTTCCATTCTTCGATGTGTCCATGTGTGTCGTCGTTTGCGCATAACGCATAGACAATCTTTATTGAGTGATATGGAAGCATGTGACCATTGGTTGAGCCTTAACAAAGAACTCAAAATAAAAAAGCAGGATGAATAAACTGAACTTTCATTAACTAACTCAATCAATGGTTACAACATATACATAGAGATTAAAATGACTGAAACTGATTAACTCATAATTATATCATTAATTAACTAATTAAACCTATAAATGCTTAATACTAGTGACACATCAACTACAGAGAAGCCAATGTGTCATCAATCAATCTATATTAGAGTCTGCCACATGAATAGCTTTTTGTGGTGAGCGTCCACTCTAAAATTAATTGACAATAGATGAAGAGACTAAATTTTACTTTTTCGACATCCCATACTTTCCTCACCAGTTCCACTCTTGCCACATTACCATGTGGGGGAAGACTCCTTGATCCCTGACTACACTGCTGGATGGAAGATTTGTTGATCCGTGGCCCTATCACCATTAAGATTAAAACGTCTTTGACAACGGAGACTGAAGGAAAAACTTTGTAAAAAAAAAGGATTATATAGATATGACATCCTTAAAATTTAATTAAAGGCATAAGCTTAGAGGGCATGAATTAAAAACTAAATTATTTTCTTATGTTCTTTAAGGGCCTAAGGGTTCATGAACGAAGACTTAAAGAAGAATAGGAGTCTTACCCATGAAGCATTGCTTTTTTAAAGACAACGTTAAGCACCCAACTGAGGGCCTTCATCCAATACTTTCATCTCCTTCTATGGGTGAAGCAATACTTTTTCTAAGAGAAACATGTCCAGTTAGTGGTTAGTGTGGGTTGATGATTTGGGTTGTGGAATAGTTGCCCCATTCCAAATGATCTTTTGCCTTTTGGGCCTTTGCATGGTGTTTTGCTTTTGTTTATTTTGACATTGGAAAATAACCAAAGCTTTGTTGCAATTGTCCATTTAAACCAGCTTTCAAAAATAAAAAAACTTTGATGTATTGTGAATGTGGTTGTAAATACGGATATAAATGTGAGTGGCCAAACTATAATGCTATTGGATTCATCCATGTGAAAACACCAAACCATGCGCGGTGTAAACACCAAAGGATAAATGATGTAAACAGCAAAGGATAAGTTGTGTAAACACTAAAGGATGAGTGGTGAAAACACTAACAAAGTGGTCCATAATTCACCAACAACAAATCACTAGAAAAAGTCATTTTGTTTGTACTTCATGAATTCTTATGTATGTACTATAAGTGCGAGCAAGAAGGCTATCCCAAGGCTAGAGAGAAGAGAGAAAAATAGTGAGAGTTAGATTTATACTTCTATTGTTTCAGATAATAAAAACACTTGCTGAACCTCGTAAATATTGTGTCTTATTTACTTTATATGCAACCACATATATCATCTATTTCACAACACATTATCAGCACAACAAGCTCTCTTGTCAGTGGAAAGCACAAAGCCATGAATCCAGTTAAGCACTCTCTACCTCTCACCTCTATCTGCTGGAATCTCATAGATAAGAAATTTCTTTTATTTCATCTTCATACCTCTGTAAGACTATTTTTTCTTCAAGCAAGTATATATCTTGTCGTATGACTGTATATGATTATTGGCAGAAGCAAAAAAAAAAAAAAGTATTGAATTCAAATCTGTAGAAAGTTCGACAGTCATGTTATGAGCATTGAAACTTCAACTTCATGTGCTTAAACAAAAGTTTTTCCTCCTTAAAGTTGTTCCTTATCTTCTGTCCCATAAGATATCAAAATCCTAGAAAGATCCAACGATTAATTCATTCTAGATCTACACAATACTATTATAGACTTGAAAACTGCAGAAAAACTGACAACCATGTTAGCAACTTTTAAACCCGAACTTCTCTGATGGAAACGCTTCCTTCATTGAAATTGTTCATTATCCTTTCATCCATACTATAATAATATATGGGTCAAATCTAGTGGTTTGATCTTCCCATAATTATTAAACAGTACTCTTGACTCCAAAACTTGCTGGAACGATTACTGCTACCTTATGAGCAACTAATAGGATCTTACAGAGATTATGGTTCTATACATGACCATGGTTAGAAAGGAGAAAGGGAGTATAATAATTTATTATTTACTTTTTCCTTATTATCGTTAATTTTGTTACTAATATAATTGGTGCGGTAAAATATATCATCCTATATTTATTTATATGAATGGTGCGGATTCATCGCCCATCCTATATATGTATATTTATAGATAGATATATGTATATTTATAGATATATATATAGGTGAGTTATCATCTTTATAATCACTACATTTGTTCATTCTTCAGTTTTCATTTGTAGTTTATCTTATTTGTTAACCTTCTAAGTAGAATTGTTTACTCTCAAACCAAATAGTAAGGCATGTTCCAAACAATAAGTCCATAGGATTGGCATGAGCAGATTGCATGAGTGGAAAGGGGGTTTAGCAAATACGTGAGGAAGGTAATAGCCAAAAAGATTTTTGTATATTGAAAACCTGCATTTTGAGCAATATGAGTAGATTATTTAGAACTAATTCAACTGCTAGCACCAGCTCCAAATCCGGTTTAGGTAGAATTCCAGACGTAGTAAATGAAGAACAAAAATTAGAATTTCAAACAGATGACAGTGTCGACTTTGGAGATTGGAATATCCCTAAGGTTTCTAGTACAAATATTTACAAAAATAAATGGTCAGTAGCCTCTTTTAGAAGCGAACACCATGTCAAAACAGTTGAAAAAGCATATGCTCTTAGTAAAGAACATGAAACTTGTTAGTTATTCACACCAGAACAAATCAAAACTCATAGAAAAGATGGTTACAATTACATTCACATAGGTCTAGTTCAAATAGCAGTCAAGCCCTTAACAAGAAGAGGCCTCAATACCTCTATTTTGTTATGTCTCCGAGATGCAAGATTCATTGACTTCAGGGATAGTATTTTGGAATGATCAAGTCAAGTCTTTACAACAGACCAATTCATTTTGATTGTTTCCTAGATCTCACAATAAGTCTTTCAGATCCCCACATGCTGAACGCACTCACATTAAACATAAAACCTTCAGGGTACCAAGTCCTTGAAGGAGTCCAACCATTAGCTTTAATTTTCAGACTCTACTACAAAGTACAGGAACAAACATGAATTTCCAAGCCTTAGTTAAAAGTCCTAGAGACCATACACTTCAAATCCAAACCAACCAAGAAAACGTCAACATTAAAATACGCATAACCATTAGGTGGTAAGATATCAGTTTGCCTTCAGATTGGTGTTTGATTAATAAAAGTAAGCCAGTTAGTATCCAAAACAGTTTAGTCAACCTATATAACATAGAACAATATTTTGACGGACACTTACGCGAGTTAGCCCAGTCACACAAATCTTTAGAGCCAAGTAGGAATTCTTTTTCTTGATCCACATCAGCCGATATGGTGGGTCGAGATCAAGATTTAATTAATTCCTTAGTCAATAAAAAATTAAAGGCTATAGAAACTAGCACAGTAGTCACCCAACAAGAATTAATCAATGACTTGATTAACATAAAACTAAAATCAATAGAAACATCCTCTCAGGTGACTCACCTAAGATATTAGCCCAATACTCAAAACCAAGGAAACCAAACCTCTCCAACAGAATCCGACTTCGAAGCAAGTCAAATCAACCACCAATTACTAGTCTTAAATAAACCATTCAAACCGCGATGGAAGAAACTCGATGCTCACATCGAAGCAACATAAAATATTCCAAGAAGGAATATTTTCTGAAATAACTATACAAAAGAACAAAAATTGGACATTTACAATAAAT